>JAPYZR010002107.1:0-25500 GCA_030522945.1 Trichopria nigra
TTTTCGGGATATGTTTAACGTTGCCTAAGACCTGGAAATCAGTTTTGAAAACTTGCAAACGGTTTTTCACCGACGTGCATTTCATTTATTTGAAAATACATATTTTTACAATAAAGCTCGTTCAGAAATCTACAAATTCAGTGTAACTTATTTTTTTTTAACCGTCTTGCATTTGCGTAGAAACAAATCAAATCAAGCGACGATTATAAAATCCCGAAAGTGGAATTATTCCGTAACAATTTTTTAAAACGGTATTTAAATGTCATATTAGGCTTAAAATACCATATTTATATGTACATACCATGATACATCGGAATAATAAAAATTGAACAAACTTTCAAAAATGGGTGGTTGGCTTGGCGTGGAACGTCCCATATGTAAGGTTTGTACAATCATTTGATATTATTACGTTCAATAATAAACATAAAAATAATATGCATTAAAATTATATGTAATAATAACATTTTGTTGTCAATCATAAAAAATACCAAAGAATGATAATAAAAAGTAATAAATACAAAGAATAAAAATTTTAATAAAACATAAACCTTCTTTATACGTCTGGAAAATGGTTATAAAAAGGGGTTGAATTAAAATGTAAATTTCACCCGCTTCGTTTTACATTTATCCGTTATAATTAAAACCTACAATTAAGCTGGTATTAATTAAAACAGTAAAAATATAATGAAATAAAAAATTGTCAAACACATCAGGATGATTAGAAAAAATTACTAATCATTTTTAACAATTAATACGACCGTTTCTATCATAATTTTCAAAACAGACCAAAAAAATCTCATCCTACGTTTATGGCATCTATATAAATAAGCAACGACTAATAACTTTGCATTTTTCGCACGTTTTATTACCGTTTACGTCAATATAATTACTCGGCAAATGTCCCACCGAGTGCATATATTTTATGACGTAATTTTATTTCGCATACTTTTCACGAAGCTGACTCAAGGTTTACCTACTTTCGCGATCTTTTGTAAAATGGGATTATTGTGCACTTTACATAATGAAAAAGATTAAGCGTGGAATTCTCGTGTGAGTTGTTACGGCATGTTTCCTATAGGGTCGTTCCGTACGTATAGAGGCTCGAATGTCTCCATAATTAAGTTGGTTCGGCACTTTGATTGAAAAATCATAATGAACTATATAGTGTTTGTTCGATATTTGAAACAAAAAACCATAATGAAAATTGATATTGATTTGTAACAGTATTGGTGCAATACTCAATCATATTTTTTATCGTTGTACAAAAACAATTCTGACCGGAAAAAAATGCTGTAAAAAGTTTGACAACACATTTATCAGGAGACTGACTATATATTGTGCAGGAAAATTCAAATTAATGATCGTCATTTATAACACGTGAAAAAAAAACACGAATTAATGATCAATGGGTGTTTAAAGTAATGAATTCGTGTATGTATAGATATATGTCAAATATATACAAGGTGCGTATAAAAAAATGTTGCGATACGTGTTTTCAATTAAGAATGAAACCTTTGGCCTGTGTGTTTTTCTTTAACGAACTTTTCACAACTTTTGAAATTTTTACATTATTGTCGTGTATTTACAAACAAAAAATGTTCCGTACAAGCCGACCTTAATTAACAAAGCGTACTCAATCGTAGTCAATGGCCCGAACGTCTCATACATATAGGATTGATCGCGCGGCGTGAATGATAGATTAATTGCTCTATTTTATCAGCGTTCACGACCCGTATATAATTACGGAATTTACACGCTTTTCAATAGGCAACTGTTGATATATACATATACGTAGGAAAATCTCATCGGGTCTCGCTGATGAAGATGGAACGTTCTCGATTGAGCTCTCTCAACTATATATATATAGGGGGGGACACAGCATTGTGAAATATAGGGTAACGTCCGGGGGTGTGCCGTATCCAACCAAGTCGATGAAACGATGATAACGATGAATGATGGGTCATCCGCCAATTTCTTAACGGGTTGCTGGAGGTGCTGTTTTCGTGGTACGCTCGTAAATTCGCCACCTCAATTAGCCTCGATAGAGAAAGCCGAGGCTCGGTTCATCGCGAGTATATGCACATAGGTGCATGTGCATTCTTACCTTCGACTATCCGCAATAAACCGGCAAGATAAAGCGCCAGAATGTCCAACGTGGCTTGGTCAATGTGTACTTTTCCGACCCCTTTGCGAGCGAGTAGTGTGTACACGTTACGGCACGTGTAAATTCATGTACCGAATGGTTCTAAGGAATTTTCCGTTTGCCGAGGAAAATTATGGCTGATGTTTTTTTTTTCATGGTTGAATAGAATTTCAAGGGTTATCTGGAACTAATTCATTAATTCGCAGATGGACAAAGCGTTAAGAAAGCGAGGAGAGAAAGTACAAAAATGTGTTTGCAAACCAGGGGGACGTTCATTTTGCACGTGTAATAGTAGAAAATGGTGAAATAAAGTGAGACGAAATTTTAGAAAAGAAAATTTGAATATCGAATAATATTGGGGGAAAACAGACAATAATAAAAATAAGTCTCTTTTTTACTAGAGACTTGCATAATTTGCTTACGAACATTATACTTTTGTAATCAATTAAAAGACAAAAAATATGTATAACAGTAATACAACAATGTTTCAATTTTTTTTTAATAAATTATTTTGGAACAATTTTTAAAATGGAAAAAATACTACGTTTTTTAATATATATTTTCTCATTGTTTCATTTTTTCCATGTTTTCATTTTGTCAATTCTTCTTACTTGGTTTTTCTATATTTCGTGTTTTTTTTTCTAGTCTCTTTCATTTTTCTTATTTCACTTTATATTTTATATACATTATTTTGAGGTTAGATTGAAATCAACAGTTTTCCCATTTTGTACTGGGCATCAGTTTACCAAATAGTAATTAATTATCTAAGTAATAATTAATAAATTTATGATCGAAAACTGCAAAACTTGACATTTATAGATATTTTAAGACTAATAACAAAGACAACAAAGAAATTGCATATTCATTTGAGGCGTCAATGTTTTGTTTTCATTTAATTTTTTTATGAACTCTCTTAACTGAATTTTACTTTCCTATTACGAAGGCCATAAAATAACTTTTGAGACTTGATAAATATACATAAAAAAAAAACTTGAAAAAAATTACAACATCAATAAAGGATACGAAAACGATTGTTTTTTTTTTCTGTAATAATTATTACAAAATCTTTAAATTAATAAAACAAATAAATAAATGTTCATTTAAATCGACCATTTTTGTTCTAATTCGACAAATGTTTAAATATTTAAGAATTAAGAAAAAAAACTTGTATGTAATTTTATACAGAAATAAACTTGTATGTAAATTTATACAGAAATAATCTGCAGTATATTAAAAAAAAAAAAAAACGATTAAATAACCCTCATATTTCACTAACTATAACGACACCTATTTTGTTCATATACGATAATAATTTACACGTCATTTCCATTATAACAACAATAAAAAGAACTATGACTCTTCAACAATTTTATACTACATTATTTTAAAAATACAATAATATTTATAATTAGCTCTGATCCAGCTGGCGTTTATAATACGCTTTACGTTACTTCAGTCTTATAATTAAGACGAATAACAAAACGTCATAAATAATCAATTACCGACAGTCCGTTAAAAACGCATACATTTATTAATAATTTTACATCGAATCATTATTGATTCCAAGAATGATTCATCTTTTTTGTCATCCAGGATGCATAAATTTTTCATGTCTGTATCGTTCTATTGGAATGTTCCTGCGCGACAACTGTGTCATCTTTTTCTTACTTTTTATTACGAGAAAACACGGAAATGAATCAATGTCATTCGTCGCTTGCGCAAATTCGTTAACGGATACGTTACGTTAACAATGACTTGTTGGTGAAAAATGTTTTCCAATTTTTTTTTTTTTACAAACAAGATGTCTAAAGGCTTTTTCCAAAATTTAATGATTTTCATTGACATGGGCCGACATTATTTTGCCAAATGTTGATAATATTGTTCGTACTTCAATAGGAGCATCGATTTTTGATGTGTAAATATATTTGTAGATTTTTGTTAATTTTCAATTATTTTTAAACATTAAAATGAAAAAGTGTATGATTAACTATATGTTACAATCAAATTATCTTTATAATATTTCACAAATTTATTTTAAAGTTTTTTTTTTTAATAAAACTTAACTATATTTATATCATAGTTAATTTTTTACAATATTAATTAATTATACCCGTCAATTTTTCAAGCTATGTAGAATTATTTTTATATTTTCATTTCTTATCATTAAATATTACTTAATTTATTAAATTAATGCACAACGAAATACATGCAACCAAATTTCAATTAATTTAATTTTCTTTTAAATTGTAATGAATCGATTTTAATTTCTCTTGATAATCTGCAGACATTGGCATATAACTATCGTTATTTTGGAAAATTATTTTACTACCGGAGTCAAGTTAACGCCTTTAATGATAAATTAAATGGCGTCATCGATTTAAACCAACGACAATTATTTTCGTTATAATGTTGACAAACTATAAACGGAAACTAAAGACAACTTTGTTGACGAAATAAGACAACGTGTGAAAATATATGCAGACCATATCATAAGTATTTACAAACTCGTGTCTTTTATTTTGATAACAATAAACCATATGTTTTACTGTACTAAAACTGAAAACATGTTTAGAACGACAAGTGGAACGAAACATCATTCAAAACATCCCGATCACGAACACTATATTTTTAATTCACGCGAACGAATAGTGTCAAAATTAGGTTTTGGCATAGATACGTAATTTCCCAGAATAAAAATAAGCTATCCGCCGTAATGATTAACGACCTATATACATCCGACGAAAAGTCCAATGACCCGAAAAAACGGGAAATATTTCCAAAACAAATTGAAAAACACGACACGGTCCTGAAAAACATTCCCTGGTGTGTAGTAATAATAGTAAAAGGTAAAACTGATCCAGACCTACGCCAATCAAAAGTGTATTTATAAAAATACGTCGTGCCGTCATCGACATGTACGAGGGACACGGTCGTATATGATGTCGTCGCGTCGTAATCGTGCCGAAATTATATACCCATGCATTCTTTGGCAGGTGTCGAAGGCGTCTTCAAATGCATTAAAATTTAGTACGCGTAAAACTTGTTTTTATCTTTTTCCTTGAATGAGTAAGTCTATGAGGTTCAACCGTGTTAATGGGTCAGTAAACCAATTTTATTCGATTTTATTTATGAAAATTTCTGCTCATTTAAACTTTTATCGCGATTCGTAATGTTCATTTTTGACCATTAAAAGTAAAAATAATAAGATGAAAATGTCAATAGAACAATAATTGTTTTATTATCATTCAGGATCAAAATAAAAGAAAAAAATATATACATATACTCACTCAAACTGTTGAATTCTTCAACTATTTATTCTTATATCTAATCCTTTTAAATGTAAACTTTTCAGATATAGATGTACCTACAAGGGGTAGACGCTACGTAAAATATGCCTAAAAAATAGACTCATTTTTCTTGTATATCACCGTTAAAAGCACCGTTTCATTTAATTCGCTCATCGAAGTATTTAACAATCGATGCCCAGGAATCTCGTCCCCCAGGGACGTTTTTTAGGGGCGTTACGTCATCAGCGTCGTTGACATCACTGCTAAATCGCACACAACTAATTCAAAATTAGAATTCGCCGCTTCTCGGTCCCGCGAGGCCGTTATTCATCGCTTTCCACTTTCCTCTCTATGCCTTTTTATTATTGCTGATATCGCCGTCACTTGGCAACGTGATGCGAATCAAAAGTCGGCTGTATTTTTTACGAGACCGCCACGGCCCGACAAAGGTCGGCCATTGTAATCGTTGACGGCGAATTGTACATTTTATTTTTCGTGCTTCCGTTACTTCGTTTAATATTCATTGGAGAGCGGTGTCATCGGGCTTTCAAACACATTTTTGGAGAAACAATTACGACAATGTTAACTAAACCGAAATGATTTATTGCAAACCCGTTCGTACATTTAAAATTCACCGCAGTCGGCGTTTATGCTGTCAACAAAGCAGTTTTGAATGAATAAATGAATAAACGCTATAAATATTTTGAAACCTCAAAACATGATCGTCAATATGCACAAATTTTATTATTGTTTTTTTTTTTTCTTTCTTCTTTTTTCTTTCTTCATAATAAACATATTTTGCACGGAAGAATTTTGCTAATCTCGCCACATACAAGCATCATTCGATTATTATTACAGAATACCCCGAGGAAACGTCAGAGATTTGTAAATCCACGACCTTATCAAGATTTACTCGTTTCCTATTGCGCATTCTTCAACGGCATCCAAGTCCAGCATTCTCGGTTAATAAAATTCAATTTAGTTCGCGATCTGCTTTTTACGAGAGCGCTCTTCCTACTAGCTGTGTTTAGAAATCGTTAATAGGAGAAGTTCTCATGTTGACGAGATGAGTCTCTCGATACGAGCCAGTGCGTCTCGATCGTAATTATGAATTTTAGTGTTGAAGTGCTAACATAATAGCTTAGTCATTCCATCAAATAAAATTTTGAAAGCGAACAGGAAATTAGAAATCCACTTGCGAGATGTGATTTGAACGTTTTCTGAATTCTTAAAGTAATTATTAAATACGATAAAAGAACAAATAGAACCATCAACATTTAGAAACTTGATATGACTTCTTTCTAATTGACTTCTTTCTAATTGACTTCTTTCTAATTGTTAGATAATTATGAAAATTGTACTTGCTGAGATATACATGGCTACATTTAACAAAAGTTGATGTCAAATAAAAGAAATGTCTCAGAAAAATGATAAATACCAAAAATAGTACAATTGGCAAATTGCTAAAATTACATGGAAACGTTGAAAATTAAAAAAATAAATAGCAATATAAAGAAACAATTTATAAAAATTACAAAATTTAAAAAGACTCAAAAAAGAAAGTAATAAAATATAGGATCAAATGAACAAAAAATTAGCGAATTTAATAAAAAGCGTGGAAAAGTCAAAGAATGTCATTAAAATACATCAATACAGGAAGACAAATAGGAACTTCTCTTGCACCACATTAAATCACTCAAAAATGATTGAAAAAAAATACGAAAAACATCTGAAAAGGGAAAAAATCTTGCATCCATGCACGGCACACTAATCAAAAAAAAAAAAATTAGCCTTGACCATGACCTCCGACAATGTCTTCTCGAATATCTCCAAAGTGAAACCAATGCGATAAATCATTCAACGTCAGAACTCGTTCGGCCGCTAGTAGTAATTCTAGATTTAATAATCCAGATATCCGAACCACTAATCTATTACAAACCTGTTAATAATCTGATGTATCTCCCTTTCCCCTATCCCTAATTAAAAATCCCTTTATCGCAATCTAGGGTAAAAGGTTTTTCATCCTTACACAGACTTAAAATCCCCTTTGTTAAGGCTACAAATGACCTATATAATACAAAAATACCCATCTTCAAGATTTTTAATGATAACCCATATATGAAGTGGAAGCGTGTGTCGGTCCTGATGTAAAGAGTACATATACATACTACGTGTACACACGATCTATATAACCGGCATCGATCGGTTTACTCCCACGAGAGGGACATCTTTGTTTGCCATGCACGAGCGCCCCTTTAATAGGCACCCCAAGAACCCTCGAAGAGAAGAGCGAGAGGGGTCCGGGCATGTCGACGACAATATAATACATCAGGGTACAACGACATGGCGATTGCCTTTTACCGCTTTAGCAGATTTACTCCCGGCTTTGCGGTTACCGCTTGGCA
Organism: Trichopria nigra; assembly: GCA_030522945.1. NCBI lineage: Eukaryota > Metazoa > Arthropoda > Insecta > Hymenoptera > Diapriidae > Trichopria > Trichopria nigra. The sequence continues at coordinate 7,836 of JAPYZR010002107.1, forward strand.
TAATCCGAGGAACTTGGCTTCCATTAATTTCCTAATGGGCATTCGCTCGTTCCGCCGTTTGACGTTTGGCCTTATGTCGAAATAAATATGAGGATCGGATTACCCGTGTGATTTCTCATTGTCGCATTACCGCTTGTACCACTGCACTTAATTCGATTCTTTCTGCCATGTTATGTATGAATAAAGGGAACCCTTTTCGCATATATATACATATTCCTGTAATTGATTCTTATTCACTTCACTTGCTTTTATATTTACGTCGCGCTTGAACGAATTCAATTCGAGACTGTATCAGCAGCTGTTGGATGTTCTCGTGGCGAATTGTCTTGCTGGCAGTTGAAATAAGCAAAATCTACCTAATTAGACTATGTCAGTGATGATGTTTATGATTTTTTTTTCGTTTGATATTCAGTAGTCTGAAAAAAAACAAGTCGAGATCAGACTGTACATCTAACATCATATCCTATCTAGTAGGATAATTCAACCTGGATTACCGACAAGGAACTTTAATCTTTTACATCAATCAGATGTAAAATTGGTTCAAATCAGATACCAGTGGCTGGTAAGATTTTTGATACGGGGAGACAAGCATGACCCTCTCTAGCACCTATTATATGTTATACATGTTAAAAGTAATGGTGTCCAGAAAAAAATGGCAATAAAGTGGTCTTATTTTCTACTAGGGTCCACTTGACATATATATCACACACATCAGTGCCAACACCTGATAGATTTTGACAAATGTTGTTGGTAATCTGATTCAGACCTTTTGAGATCGTCTTATTACTTGATATATATCAAGCGTGTAACTTTAAGTAATATCTAAAGATATGACGTAAAACCAAGATGTAATTTGATCTTGACTCTTTTCCCAGGAAGTTTCAGCAAGATGAGAAACAATCGAGTAACCAATTGTCTTATATACAATTTAACGCCATTTTCATCCAGGCTGATTGAAACTATATCTCAGATCCAATTTCCGAAGTAAATACGGACTCCCTTCCGGCGATCGAAAAATATCCTTTATCTTTAAACAAACACGTCGCGCGTATAGACCGGAATTCTCCATAAGTGACTCACTGCGTTTGAAAAAAAAAAGAAAGTATAAAATCAATGATCTTGAACTTCATCCATCACCATTTGCAGGGCTCACGCATCGTTTCTCAGATCCGTCCCGTCTCGGCGTGCGCCTTAGCGGGAATGACAAATACAGAATGGATGACGTCATGCCCGGCATTCTCTCACGCACAAAATACTTATTACCAACGGGTGGCACGCACTCCAATTTTATTTCAAGAAACGCGGCTTCGGTTAACGAGCACGCGAGGAGGTTCCGAACTTGCCGACGCGGTTTTCTAACGCATATATATACCCTCAATGACTGATTCGTCACGCTTGTGCGTTTGTGTGGATGTACATATATATACATATATATATAAATATATAAACATATTCAACCCTTTGGTATTTCCAAGTAAAGCGGACGTGATGGTGACCTCGCTCGCTTTACGACTCTAATTCTGTGCTCGGAAAGGCGAGATTGTTTTGAATGCAACACTTTTTCACGATGAATTCTGGAGATAACAATTGGCGGATGTATTCGATATTCGATATTGCCATATTACATATACAAAATAACACCGTTACGTCATCATCCGCAATGCTGCAAATGACGTTATTACATTCTATGAATGAATGAAAATTAATTATAACAATAGTCATTTAATTGAGAGGTTCATGCGTGCGATTCAAGATAAAGTCTTTTTTAAATCCTACTCGTAACTGTTTGGAGTAATTGATGAAAAATTCTTAAAAACTGTAGAAGATTAGAGAATTTATACGGTGATTAAACATTATAAACTTGACCAATAGGAGCACTTGGAGCTATGTCCTTCATCGAATTTAGGTTCGTCTCTAAACAATCGTACGTAGTGTTTTGACACTCACCTGAAACAATGAAAAAGAAAATTTTGTTAATTACATTAATTATCACGACCCATACTGATAAATAATTTTTATTAAAGTAGGTCGAATGTGGGTGTAGTCGGCTTGATTGAAGGGTGCAATCGCGCATATTGCATTTTTGCCCCAATATTTAAATATTTGAAAAGAAAATATCCTACATCAGTTTATTAAACTTAGAACAAATACTTTAAAAGCCAACATCATTAATAATTACATTTCATTATTAAAAGCCTGAAACCCCACACCCCTTAATAGAAATTTAATATATTTACACTGAATGAACCATCCTACTATAAATATGGTAGTACATCATTCGGATAAAATAATCATAAATACTATACACAAAAAAAAGGGATCGTTAACGTCGCAATTATTATAGAAAATCTGTCCAGTTGTCTGTTTGCGACTGCCCAATTATCGTATACCTTTAACATATAGGAAAAAAGAGCAAACTGGACAGAAACTATAGCCAAAAACTGGACTCATTTGCTACTACTATAATTCATTAACATATATATGTATATATACACAACAACAGTTGCTAATCATATCGATATCGAAAATGACTACACTTCAATGCGAATTAATCGATTTCATATTTTATTGTGCGATATAGTTGAGCATTTAAGATATTTGCCCGTGATAATCGCCAATAATCGATGCAATTATATAATGTCCGAGATGACAATCGTAACGCCGAATCCCTTTTAGCGAACTCTCCGTTCGAAAAGTCACGATCGCGCTAGCGGAACGTATATATATATATATAAGAGCCCTTTATATTTAGTACGGCGACAAAGGGTAATAAGCCGGTAAATACGGGGAGTGGCACTTCGCTGGCCAAATCGAGCCGACTTCACGCCCTGAAATTTCGAGCTCGAATTCCTTCGAACAATTGTTTTTTCGATGCATTTTATGCATTTGTAATATTCCGCAGCGCGACGTGTTTCAAAGTTATAATTTGCATATAATTATACCACCGATGAGTCACCGCGTGTACTCGCTTGCTAATAAATGGTGGCTTTTATCTCCAATAATGGTATAGTGTGTGATAAAGAGACTTTAAATTCTGATTTAGTATTGACATCCATCACCCCCTCTTCTCGACAATAGCAAATGGCGAGTTATTCGGGTGGTAGCCGCATAAAGCAGTGTGGTACTCACTATAATTAAGCATTACATCATTTTTCAGACATCATTTCGTACAACATCAAATAAGGATATAAATAATAAAACGAGAAACGTTTATAAACTGGAGACATTTTCAAATTCAAAATGGCGAATCCAAAATGGAGTCTATAAAGTATAGCTAATTTCTGAAATAATGTATTGATTTGCACGAAACTTACTGCATATACGTTTTTTAAGGCGGCTGATTACGAATCTAAGGTCAGAATTTCAAAATTCAAAATGGCTGACATGGATACCTTTTACAATAAAACAATAATTTAGAATAATTTTTATCTTTAATTTTTACATTAAAGTAATTTTAATGCAAATTTTTAATATGTTGAATTGTTAAATTTGTCAACATGATTATACTGTTTTTATTCCAAAGAGAAAGAGTTTTCGAACATTGTAGTTAGAGGGAGATACACGCCGTTAAATGTCCGAGGAAGATGGCCCACTTGTCACATGCATTTGAGTATAATCCAGGGGTCTTCCTTTACAGACGTCAAGTAATGATGAAAGCAATATAGATGATAACTATGATGATGATTGCAATATAGCAAAGGTTATTATTAGAAGTTTAAATCTAAGAGTATATTATTCAATGCATCGATAAATCCAACAAATATTCATTTTCATTCATTCTTTTGCATATGCGTACTTGCGTGTCACACGATATATATCAGTCCCATTTCCTGAATAAGTATCAAAATACAACACGCCGAGGAAAAAAGACAATCGAGTACAGGGGTGTGAACCTTTTTCTCGCTCTTTTTTCTTCTTTTAAGAAAGGAAGGAATCGTATAACGAGGTTCGATGCGAAGATGGCACCGTTTTGTTGATACGTCGAAGCAAGTGAGGCGGCGATGACGGGCGCATCTGGGTTTCGACCGATACCAGATGTAGACCCAATTTTTTTGTTGTACACAACTTCCCTGCACCGACCGTCGGAGCTTTTCGACGTTCTGCAATCTTGCGAAGCGAGCGAGCTCTTTGTCGACATGAATTAAGAAGGAGACATCTTGAAAATTGGAAAAATACTTTCGAACGTCTCTCGATTCCCTGAGATTTCCTTATAATAATCTATTATTATCAAGGAGTTTGCGACGCGAACAAGGATCGACGAGCTTTCGCGTGAATCTGGCAAGTCTCCAAGAGACGACCGGGATAACGAGAAGAATGACTGATTTTACTCATTTTTCTCAAAACACTTATTATTAAGCTCGCGGACAACGCTCTCGATTATTGCACTTGAACGTCCTGAAGCACGAAACATCAAAGGAATATATAAGGTATTTCAACATTTTTACGTTTCTTATATGGTACACAGGGTAGACACATGAGAACGATTAAAAAAAAAAGGAATTGTTGTCTGAAAAATAAATGACCATAATCCAAAAAATTGTATTTATTTCTCTCCTTTGAAGATTTTTGAAACAATTTTCGATCGAAAATAATCCGAATGTGAATTATTATAATTATTACAATTTACAATTCAACTTGTATCTACCAATTCTTATCTACAATATTTATCTTTGTTTATCGATTGGCATTAAACCAGCTTTGATTGAAATCTGATCCACCTCCACTCGTGATCTCCAGGGATTCAGAATGAGATTAAATTTAAATAATAAATGATATCATTAGGTAACATTCGAGTTTGTTCGCATCCAGATTCCTTCGCAATCCAACCTGATTTTAATCAATATTGATCTACAGTGAGAAGCGTTAAACGATCGAATAAAAGCTGTTCGGTACATATTTCAAGTCGTACATTTTATTTAAGGCAAGTTCAATCATATCCAACTTGAATGTCATACATAACAAAAAAAAATAAATAAATAAAAAAACTTTTTCACTGTTATTAAATCTATTCATAATCCTCGTCGGATCAATTTTGATCAACACTTGTCAGTTCAAAATTGAAAGTACGCAAAAAAAGTCTCACAATCCCTCCCTATATACTTCTTATAAAAAAAAATACATATAAACAAAAATATACCTAAAACTAAAAAGACCATGTCCATTCATATTTTATTTCCGGTTCTGAAATTCCACCAATAGGGCCAATTTCTGATTTCGCTAAAGTGTGACGAATTTCAGCGCAGAGTCCCGTTCGGTGCACGTAATTGAAAAAGCTATAAAAGTATTACCTTCCTTGTGTGTTTCCATGCGACGATCACGATTATGTATAATGTAGAATAATTAGCCAGGTCGGTGTATTATCGCGCGCGAATCCGATTAAGGATTCACCCAAGGATTTCCGCATGTAAAGGAGAAGGTTGTAGAGGCCATCTTTGGCCTCGTGTGATCGTGCGAACCGAAACTAGGGATGACGTATACCTATATACACATATGCCGGCAAGCATAAATATATAATCATAGTTATATACAGATTTAATTAATTCGATATGATCTCCAGTCACTTGCTTGGATGGAGGACGCGTCATTCGATAAAACTTAAATCATTGCACTCTCTCGTACACACGTCATCTTTGCTTCGATGTGGCATCATATACGCAATAAATTTCGAGTGGAACATAAGCAAAAATTAAATCATCGCGCAGATTGTTGAGTAAGAATTATGGAAATAAACTGGTGACGTGATGGTCAAACATTTTGACACACCTTCTGTTTTCACTAATGAAATAATGAAAATAATGAAATCAATCTCTATTGGACACTTTATACTATATGTTTTATATATTTATAATTTATAACGATGATTATTATATGTGTGCCTTTTGAAAATGATTCAATCATTTATTTTAATAAAACAATTGTCAACGTGTGGTATAAATATACCTCCATTTTTTTTTTTATATTTATGCATAATTTATAAAATGTATATTCTTTCTTGGTGATTGAAGATCATTGACATTTAATAAACCATATTTAAATAAAATCTTCTCTTCATCTCCTTGCATCACTAGTCAAAACAGTGTACAACAAAGTTGGGATTTGGTTCACTCGGTATTGAAGGTAGGTCTAGCAACACTGTACACGGGTTTTCTGCGATTAATTATGAAAAACGTTCGAAGATAACTGGCGAAAAGGTATTTTTGGAAGTCTACAAAAATCACCGTAGAATAAAAAATGCAGAAAAAAAATCTATGAAAATTGTATACACATAACAACAAATTACACATGAATAAAACGTTTTCAAATGTACAGTTTCAATCGAATTACATGTCACCGAACATGTGCGACGTTGCCAATCTTCGGCCAATTAACGATAGTCGATAAAATTTGTCGATAAACCCATCGACAATTCCATTACCCAGGGAATTCCGTCAAAGTAAAAAACGACAAAATCACATGTGCATTTTAGCCTTCAAGGTTTATTGTTACCATCAATGTTGAAAAGATCTCAAATTGCTAAAAACATCAGTGGCCAATCTCGAAATGCTATACCAATTATGTAATTACATATTTTGTCTTGCGATAATCGCTTCGCATGTCCCCAGCGAAATTCTCAATTAATTACGGCGATATCGCAATTAACGTTTTTCACGAGCGAAGCGAACCGACAAGGAATGGCACTTTCGTAAAAATCGATGCACGCAGACAGCGATATAATAATACGAAATGTGTGCATCCACAGGCGCATTGGATGTAGTTGAATGTAGCTTCATCCACCCAGGGAACAATGAACTTAGCGCGCAAGAAGTCATCCTGCAGGCGCGTCACGGAGCAAGCCTTTTACCTGCCGGGTCATGTTCGCCTTGTTTGGAAAGAACATTTCTAGGAAAAAGAGACGCTTGTCGGCTTGCTTATTGTTTTCTCTTTTTTTTTTTTATTATTTTTACCGAGCATCATCTACGATGCCGTGCAAAATCGAAGCTTTTTGACGTTGGTTTTGCGCGAGTTTCGCTTTGCCAAAAAGTCATCTTCAATTTCATTTATCCTTGCATGAGATCATTTGATTGGGCGCGGTCGGAAGAGCTTTTTTCACACATGTGATTAACAGCAAAATACGATATTTTAAAAAAATATTACAAAATTGTATATTAATAAATAAAAACATTTATATAGATCAATTTTCATAATTGCCTGAAAAACGTTTTTTGGTCACTTTCATCCTATTGTTAAAATGTTGACACGAGGATGAAACGAAAAGATTTTAAATTGTTGAAACGTATATATGAAAAACTGCCAATTACATGAATGATTTTTCGCACTCTTATCGAAGGTCGCTTGGATAACAGGCGAACACGTGTTCGCCTACCACCAAAGGAAGTCGAGTCTCATCGATCTCCTGGGATATTTCGTACGATAAAATGCCCGTCGTCTTACGCACATATTTCACTTTCCTCCCAATCAATCTCGTCCTCTCCGTTACTTCACACACAGATACATTGTTGTATCTTTTCCCCCTTTTTTCCCCGGACTCGTACGTAAGGAATTGCTCGACTATTAAGAGTGAAAATTACTTACCGCGCGGCTGGCTCATCGTTAAACCGTGAGTCATTTCTCGAAATTAGATCTTTAGAAGGCGGACATTTAGCCGCGAATGCGCTGGATTATAAATATACTGCTCTACTAATTGATGATTGAATTGGGTTCATTATCCGTCAACGCCGTAAACTTAATCCAAGTGGACTTTTCTCGTGAGCTCGTAGACGTAACGTTTACTTTAAATCGGCAAATCTTTTACACAGTTTGTCGTCGATTCAGCGAAATGATTTGCATCGAACGTTTCGATGTGATGATTCTATGAGATGGGTGTTGGATGAAACGGAATGTTGGAATAAGCATAAAAGTTTAATGACCTTTTATTTTAATAACTTAAAATTAATCACCAATTGATCCATCAAGTACATAAAATCAATATTATATATGCTTTAAACTCTTTTTAGAAATACGTGACATGGACTTTATTAAGAATTATGAATTAAAAAATCATCAAAAGAAAAAACATCATCCATACTTTAAACATAATCGTATTTAAACAAAAAAAAATTGTTTTGATATCAAAATTTAAAAGGACCACTTCTTTTTGATTGGTGAAGGCGTGTCTAGATTGCCTCTACAGTACAATAGACATTTTTCATTACAAAAAGTATTTCTTTCCGCCCGCATGACACTCCTACATTGCCTGATCTAATTCAGCACTTCTACAAATCAAAGATTGTAAATCTAGTCAGAACATATTTGGACCCCATAGAAACCAAAGTCAGGTCTGCTTTGACCAAGGCTGGAATAGATTCAAGTTGATCGCTATTGGATTTAAATCGCTGTGACTTATTTTATGATTGCTTCAATAAGATTCGTTCATAAATTCATACATAACGACTGATCGAAATTTTCTTTCAATTAAATCGACATCTTCTTACTTGGTATATATATTTTTTAGAGTAATCCCAAACTGGACTAAAGTGCTGTATCACATTGTAATTATTATTTCAACAACTGCCAAAACTCACGAAGATATGGGTTAATACCACTTACTCAGTAGTAGCGCTTAAAATGTGAAAATCCAAGCAAATCATTTATCGAAATCAAATTCTCGTCCGTCAACGACTATCTACTTTTACATCAAACATTCATTTCATCTCAATCTAAGAATTTAAGACTTATACCCGCAGGTAATTGACAGATTTAAACGGAATAAATCCGGAAGCCGAAAAAAAGGTATACGCTACTTCACGCGATACGATCGCAAACTTGCTTTAATGAATGGCATTCCAAAGTCAATTTTCGCTTCAACCTGGAATACCTATATGTAATGTTTGTTTTCGCATTACGCGCGACGTGAGTATCGGCTTTCTCCCTTCAACGGCGGCCGTTTCACTTCGGGATTTTTGCGCATGCGGGGGCATAATAACGAAACTAATCTGCCGCACGTCAAGACCCTTTATGTCATAAACGAATGGTATATATATATATATAAGGCGAAGCGATGCGGAAAGTGCACTCGTGCCCCCCAGGGGGCCTACACCGGGCGGTGTTGCGAGCTGCACCTAGAGTAACAGAAAGTGCGCGCCGGCATTTTGCCGTTGTTCCCGGTGTCGTGCCAATGCCGGATGCCGACAGTAATGTCATTACTGTTCCGAGACGCTCAATGAGCGCTATTATAACGATATGCGGAAATGGGGTTTTCTTCCTTGGACAACTGACGGGCACCAATGGTATAACGATTTTATGTCTACAAAGAAGTCTATTATTCCGGCACAAATTGTGCTGCAAAATCGATTTTTATTCGATGATTCGTGCGATCGTTTATCTGTCAGTCGCATTGACGGCTATAATCGGTTCTGGCGGGACGGTTTTTATTCTTGCGGCATTTCACTCGCTGGAGATCTCGACAATGTATTCGGGAAATTCACTGACAATGGCTTACGTTGATGTGATTTCGTCGAATGATATTATTGTTGCATGCTTGATTTTGTTCTTTTGGCGTGTCGATATCACAACGTTCCAACTGTATTTCACTTATTTTCAACTATAAACATTTTAAAAAGCTTTCTGGCAAATATTAACTAGACATGTCACGTTTCCATCGTCTTGTGATCCATCGTTTGCAAAATTTGTAATGATTTATGGCATATAGTGGCATTTCCAATGAGTCATTTCCAACGGGACATTTAAGTAGTTCTACATGTAGTATTGCGGCTATATCGGTTCTAGCGCAACGTTAGACCGTACGCAATAATAGCCTTCAGGTATAATATTATTATTATTATTCCTACGCATATACACTATTTTTAATACGATTGTATACTAATTTTCAAAAATTATCGTTTGCGATCTATCGTTTGCAAAATCTGCAAAGATTTATGACTTCTAGCTTTTGTAATGAGTCATTCCTAAATGTTAATTTGAATAGTTCTGTATATAGTACTGCGGCTATACGGGTACTGGAGCAACATTAGAGTATGCGCAATAAATTGTGGGAATAAATCGGTAATTCTTATCAAATCATTAATCATATCCTTTAAGAATCCATTGTTGTAAAATATGCACGAGTGCATCACAGTTTTGGCCTAGTGTTATATCAAAACTATGTAGCTGTGCTTGAAGTAAATAATGAACATCAGTCTGATATGGAAATTTCTTAAAGCGTAAAAGTAATTATTACAACAATTAATACACTGAAAAAAAAATTGTTATTTTCAAGTAAATATTTACTTGAATTAAGAAAAGATTTTCTTGAATTAAGTAAGATTTACTAAAAAGAAGGAAATACTTGAAAATGACAAATTTTTTTTCAGTGTACATTATTAGGAATAATATATATTGTAAATTCATAAGAATAATCGGCAAAACGTCAGTTAGATTGGCTCGATATAACTTTCTAAAGTTTTTTTATTTATTACGATATACGTCGAATGGAAACGTTATCAAGTCCTTGTCAAAAATTCGATTATCACCGGTGAAGTATCAGGGAGAACATAACGATAATACCGAAATTAGAAAATTAATCTTGATTCCTTCTTGGACACACTGACAAGCAGACAAACAATTTCTGACTCGAACCATTCATTTCGCTGCAGGTTGCGGGAAACGATGAAAATGTAATTTTTCTTTGACATGTCCCTAAATGGTTTTAGTCAAGAAATGACATGCGTGAGTTATTTTCAATCGGTATTTGCATTTTTACTAGCTTGAAATTCACGACCTTCCTGCACTTTTGTGTCTGACAAGCGTAAAATTGTCCGATAAAGAATTTTGAACTCTTTATATATTCATTTATTACAATAGAGTAAAAAGTAAAAAGTTTTTTGTATGTATTGGACTCGAACGTTTTGAACTTCGTCATTTGTATTAAAAAATCTATAGAAATATTTCGGAACATTCTTTCGTATTTGTAACTGTAACATATCAAAACGGTTTGTCGTTCCTTTTAAAAATACTGATAACATTTACAATTATCTTTTATATATACTCTTCTCATTATTCGCTTCGATTTCAAAGTCAATATTTTAAAATTTTAACGTTAAGTAAATTGCAATAAAAAAAAAACGATTATCACATTTTCACGATAATAATATTTTCAAGACTACATATACTATACTACACAATGCGGTTTTCTAAACTTTGGATCAGCAAAGACAACGATGTTGCCGCTCTAATGGGTTAAATTCGCATGACCCTCAACATTGTTTACGGACACGTCAATTCCTCAGCATTTCTTCCGAGTTACTTAAGAGAGAGAGAATACAGATTTCGAGATAAGCAGACATGACACACGTGTGAGAGATAGATAGATAAAGAGAAAGAGTGAGAGGGTCAAGGATTGGAATCGCGAATCGATTGTCGTCGACTTTTCTATGGTTATATCCATCCAAGTTGTAAATCCTCTTCCCAGTATATAATGCGCAATTTTAATCGACTTCGCTTATTTCAAAGCCGTCCAGACGTATTTGGCAAAAACGAGATGACTCGCTTGTCCGCTTTTCATGCCAGTCCCAATGAGGTTGAGCGTGGTACGAACCGGTCAATTAACGAGACGTTTTCACACCCGCGGCGAAAGGTTGCAAGTTTAGGTTAAATCCATTTATTAACGCGAAATCGAGTGGATTGAGCGACTACTTCCTTCGGTCAGCGCGATAAATGAAACAATCTCTCTTTTGGGCCGATGAAATTGTCGTTTTCAAAGGACCCCATTAGCAATTTTCATATCGAATCAATGAGAGCGCTTGTTTCAGCGATGAGGATGAGTCATGAATGAGAAGTGTAATTCATTGAATCGATACTTTGAATTAAATGTTGGCGATGTACATAATGGGAAGAATTTTAAAAAGTGTAAAGTTCGATTGTCGATGTAATCTCCTTGGTGCTTTGAATGTGACCGATCGACAGTAATCTTCTGACTTATGTATCGGCCACAGTTTTACTACAGTGTATCATCAGTTATTGAAGGACTGAGGAAAACTTAACAGACATTTTTATGTATTGCAGTTTCTTTGATTAATTCAGTGCAATCTTCAGAACGCTTCCTTTCTAACGTTACAGTTATTATTTTTATTATGCCGCCTCTGATCTGACTGAAAGTCGCGACTGGTCAATTTTCAGAAGGTTTTTGTTGTTACATTTCAACATTTTTCGATACCGATTTACTAGTAATTGTCAATTATATTTGCGGAATTTAAATCTGTTCATCGCATCATATGAATATTCATACGTCTTCATGTGAACTTAAATTGGATGTTTATTTTACGTCCGTACTCTATAGTATTAGATAATGACGCCAGTTTCCGCCCATTTTTTGTGGACGCTAGTAGTAACGGATACCACAAAAAATGGCCCCGTTTTTTACTGGAATATGAATACTGCTTTTAAACGTCGAAAACTGTACGTTAATTGGACAGATATCAATTACAAATCTATAAATTTCAAAATTTGGAAATTGAAATTTGGACGTTGCATATCAAATGACAAAATTTGGACATTGACTGGACATACATAGGACGTCTGAATATGTCCAATTGACATCATGAGAAAATGCCCGTTATTTATGTTAATCATTTCTACATTTTTTATAATTTTTACTATGAATTGTAAACATTGTTGTTCCTTATATTCATTTTTATCGTAAAAAATAGAAATTTTCCCATAATGAAAGTGTGTCCTCAAATTATCATCATACCACCATCAATGGTAAAATTTCCAAGAATTTTTCTCCAGTTGAATCTTTATATCATGTTAATAAATTTTTATTCATTTTTATAAAGTTTTCGTGACTCATTAACTTTTATAAATTTCTATGCCAAATTTTTGTCAATTTTTCTCTATTATAGTCAATTTTTATCAAAATTTTCAACTCGTAATTTCAACAAATTGCTGTAACTTTTACTTATCATATTACATTTTAGTTTACTACAGTTTCTGCACATGTTGCTTTATAATCTTGAATTTTTGTTAATTTTGACAGTATATAAGTATTAACAGATTTTTCCCTATTACCAATTTTTTATAATTTTTTTAAATTTTATTAAATTACACCTTTTTTGTATATTTTGAATATCACTTATGAACTCAGGTTTTTTATCAGCCTAACCGTATTGGCGTTATTTTTTCGGCTCTTATTTATTCATACGTTGTTTGTTTTTTTTTATAATTTTGGTCTGTTCATTACCTTTCTCGCTTTTTCTAAATTTTATCAATGTTGTTATCGATGTTCACCCTGTCGACTTTTTTATTAAATCGAATTTACGCATCGACGAATTGACCATTTTTATCTGTTTTTGTCATCTTTTTTTTCATTTTTCACAGCTTCTAATACTGTGTGTTTATGTTTCTTTATGTTTATCAACTTATCTTTGTAATATCAGTCTTTTCTTATTAACATTACTACACTCCCTAGCAGAAGTTAATCGTGGCGCTGTATCGATTCTGTCTAGATTACCAAGAATAATTACTGGTAATAGACTGGAAAACTATATAGCCCCAATATCCGCAGGTAGACGCTTAATGTATATATGGGGCCATGATAACAATCTATGTCCATGATTTAAACAGAATCTGTCTAGTTTTCATCTAGGAAAAGCTATTTTATTCTAACCTAAAAAAAATTTGCTATAAAAATAATCATATCTAATATTTTCTAGACAAAACCGATATAGAAACGAGACAGAATTCATATTTTATCTAACCTAGAATTTACAGTAATTTTCTGATCTAGGGCCTATACAATAAAACGGAATGCCATGATTAATTTCTACCTGGGCTTATTCAACTTTGTTTTCTTTTTTAATTAATTTCTCTGCTCATTTCTTTCACTCTTTTCCATCAGCTGTCTCTGTTTCATAAGTTATCATCAATTATTTTCCTCTCGAATTATTCTTATAATTTCAAATTTTACCTCTTTTTTCCACACTTTAATTTTTTCAATACAATTAGTTCTTTTCACTTTTTTTTTAATATTTATTAGCCTTTATTATTTTTGTCAGTTGTATTAAATCGTATTCTGTCTACCTGACTTACTTGGTTTTCATTATCATTCATTTTTACCAACTTCTGTTTCTCTGCCTTTGTCAACTACATCGTTTATCAAGTCATTTTTTTTTAAATTACTTATTATATTAATTTCTTTCTTAATACCTTTTTTAATCATCTCGATGAGACCAGTTCTATTAATCATCCAAAATCCATCATAAATCTAAAACTACATCCCATCATTCTATTATTATGAAGACATTTTAATCACAATCCTTTTCACCACCCATCGAACAATAAAAGCCATATCGGCACAACCTCCAATATTTTACAAGCGAGCATAAAAGCTCATCTACTCCGCAAAACTTTAATCAAGATTGATCGACGGATCCACCGCTGCATGCATAAAGTCATCATCCGATTTGTCCAGTCCCGTATATCGATCAGGATCAAAGGGAAGATCGCCGGGAACCGGGTCCATGTTTACGCTCGAGCACATACGAGGAAAAAGAGAGACAGGAGTCCCATTGTCCGAGCCTATATATATATATATATATATATTATATGTATGCATCGCACTACATAATACAGGAGGAGCCGTAAGATATATAAACAGAAGTGCCCTCTTGGAATAACCATAAATCTTAAACGCGTTCGCGTTCGAATGTCGAGTATATATATGCAATAAGCGTATCTCTCGACGCTTCGAACGCTTCCGCTTATGCAACCGATTGCCAATATACTTATATTCACCGCGTATGTGCCTACGTGAACCATTGTCCTTCGCTGTTGCATTTTAGGTCGCATACAATGCCGTGTAAATATCCGCGAACCCGCATCTTGAAAATTCAACCATCTTTCGATTTTATATTTCACATTGTTTTTTTTTTGCCACGATTTGCGATTAACAATTTTATGGAAATCTTTATTTCGTGTTTTTTTTTTTGTAATAAGTAATATTTATTTTAATAATAATAATAATAATATTGAATATATTTAAAAATGCAAAATCTACTAACTTTTTAACTTTTAAATTTTTCAAATCTTGAAGCGAAAATATAGAAAATAGAACTAATGATTTTTAATAACAATATTGAAATATCGAACATCAATTTGATATTGACTTTATTTACATTCATGAAGAATAAAACGACACCCTTTTTGAAAATCTCGTTTATTCGTGCAAATCACGATAACACAGTTATTAAAATACACTACAATAAGGTTTTTATCACAAAATGATTAAGTAGTTAACCCGAAGGAATTCGGTATACGTTGAATTCGAATCTGGCCTCAGAATGGCGCGCGATCGCGTCATGATTTACAGGGGTACGTGTATGACAAATGTTAGAATGGCCAAATGTTCAAACGCCTACTTTCTCGTGTAGCAAAATGGGCGTTCGAACATTTGGCCATTCCAGCATTTCTCATATACACCCGAATTAGAGATATTCTAACCTAAAAGTGCAAAAAATTTCTGTTTTAGGGCACAATATACGAGTTCACTCATGATGGTTGCGGAGAATTTTACCATCGAAAATTAACAACACTTCAATTTCAATTTTGTAAGATCCAAACGAAATGTAAATTCGAATGAACCAACATAATCACTTTATTTGACTTCCTGACATGAAATGAAAACTTAAATCTATACTACATATTTGTTAAAAAAAAAAAATTCTATTGGATGAGACTCACAGGAGTATACTCTAACAATGCCCTATAAAACAGTAGTATTATTTGCACTTTTAGGTTAGAATATCTTATAATCATGACGTAATTGATAACAGGTGTAAAATCATTCGACCAATTATTTATCCATGAATTTAATACTTTAACATTTACCCTACTGCAAAATTACCATATGGGATCCCATGTGGGAATTTTCAATATAGGGTACATTTCCCCGTTTGCGTTCAAATTTTGGTTAAAAAAAATGCAGCACACTTGAAGTAAAATTGCAAAATTCGCAGAACTGGCATAATTTGAGAAGCAATATATCCCGATTTACTTCTTTATACGAGTACATTCGTAACCGATCAGGTAATAATTTATGGTAACGCGTATTCCAGAAAACGACGCGAGGTAGTGTGATTATTTTGCCTCCTTGACAGGTATATGCGATAACGCGTAATCGATCAACAACGCGGACATTCGCGAAATGGCGCTCCTCCAAAGTATATTGTAATAATAGATAATAATCCAATTATATACCCCGCACGAATTACTAATAAATACTAGAATGCAATTACAATAACGGTGAGAAGTCGCGGGCTTTCTAATGAGGTTGCGCAAGAGAAATATTATAAAGTAACATATTGGCATTTCTGCATATTAATTTCGTTCTGGAATGCAAAACATTTGCAAACAACGTATAAATCGAACATTAATCATGTACACATCGAACAAAACATATCGTAAAATGCTGAAAAATGCATTTTATTTCAATAGAAAGATTATGTCCTATATATATAAAGGCAATACGAAATAAACGAGTTAGTATATGTCTTTTTTAAATCGGCATTGATAAATATTGAACAACAAAAAATTAATAACAAAAAAGTTTGAAAAACTTAAAAAAATAAATAAAAACAATAAATTTAAAGTCAGCAGAAACAAATGAAAATTACGTTAATTCACAAAATGTTGAAATTAGATTCCACTATAAATTCAGAATTCAGAAACATAATAAATAATAAAGCAAAAATTAAAATCAGCAAAAATCGGGCAAATTTTTGGGCAGTTTTAGATAGTTTTATATTTTGTAGTATTTAGTTTATTAAATATATTACGTTCTTCCAACGACATCAAATTTTAGTCAAAATTCAAATATGTCTATGCTACATTGATATGAGCCAGAAAACATTAATCCTCTTTTTCCGACCTTCTTCTCTCTTCATTCTTATATTGTTATAAATGTAAGACTTATAATATAAATACAGCTGCATTTAGACGAGGACCGCTAAGGCCTGTCCGGGAATATGACCCAAAAATATAATTAAAATATAACCTTTTTACTACTTTTGACTTCTTTTCTTTTTTGATCGTACCATATTTCCTTTCATCGTCATTGTACGCCAGATCCCGAAATGGCTTTAACATGGCTTTGACATTAGATTCGATATAACTAGATTTACTTGTCAGGTCTACCACGTAGAAATGTTAATCTCAAACAAATAAAAATAAAATTTATAAAAATGCCTTCAATATATATACATCAATGTCTATCATTTGTTATATATTCCTTAAAACGTTAAAATAGATGTGGTTGTTGATTGCCCGAGACAGTAGTATTTTTGACGTTTTAGCTTTTTCATTGTCGGTTTTCTGAGTGCCGGTTTTTTGAAAGTCGGCTGTTTACGTGTCTGCTTTTTCCCTGTCAGTTTTTTGACGTGTCGTCGGCTTTTTGATTGTCGGATTTTTGAGTGTCGGTTTCTTGGCGTGTCGGTTTTTTGACTGTCGGTTTTTTGAATACCGGCTTTTTGACGTATATGCTTTTTGACTGTCGGTTTTTTGACGTGTCGGCTTTTTGAGTGTCGGTATTTTGACTTGTCGGTTTTTTGACTGTCGGTTTTTTGAATGTCGGTATTTTGACGTGTCGGTTTTTTGAGCGTCGGTTTTTTGACTGTCGGTTTTTTGAATGTCGGCT
>JAPYZR010002108.1:0-18155 GCA_030522945.1 Trichopria nigra
TCTGGAACATATATGATCCAGATATAACCATATATGATCCAGATATAGCCATATATAATTCAGATATAATTATATCTGAATCCATTTTTTCCCGGGTTGGCATAATGGTAAATACGAGTAACCTAATATTTAGTATACATGAATTTCATTATTTATCTTTACATAATGATAAGTAAACACATAAGATCAGTGGTTATATTTAATACAGTAAACTTAGTTAAGAATGTATCATCAGTTTAATATTAATTTTAAGAATTTATAAAAACTATAGTTGAAGTTTATAATATATCTTCCATATTTATTTTCATTTTTTAAATTGTAAATTTCAATTATTTTCTTCATTAAAGGATTTTCTACAACTATATAATATTGACATATAATACAAATCGAAAAAAATATGGATTAATAAAATGAGATTCTTAAAATTAAGCAGTACCGCACCCAGTAAACGAAAATGTATTATATACGATACATTCAATGCTTTTCAATAGACTTGAATCCGAAATTGATGCTTATAAATTAAATTCTACAAATTTGAATTTATAATCATTCAAAAATAACCTTTCAATTAAGATGGATTGAAACGCATATCATTTTATTTGGAAACAACTTTATCAGATTTAAACGTATTGAAAAGCATAGAAAATAATCTATAAATAATATTCCTAGAATTTAAAGGCATTAGAATATATTGAAGTATATATATATATAGAAATGAATTTGTTTCGTCATAACTGACTTCGATTTTTTACCCTGCCGAATCCATTTGAATATACATTTTCGTTTTCTGGATGAGGAATATCAAGAATAAGAATCGATAAAATCAAAAATCATCACTGCTGTCAAATTGATCGAATCAAGAATGCATGTAATATCAATGAGAAATGATAAAAGCAACAATTAAGTCAACAATTTCTATGTAAACGATATGGATCATGGGATGAAGAATTGGCAGAATTAAAAATTAATAGTATATCAAATTATTGATATCGAGAGAATAGAAAATCAATTGAGTATATATATATTGATTCAAATAATTATATATAATTATATATTAAAGTAATTCTTAAAATTGAAAATGTACAGTCACAACGGGAATAATAAAATCGTGCCTGTTGTATTATATTTAACTTCTGTAGTTTTATATTTTATATACATAACCAGAAATTAATCAATCCCGAATGAAATAATCTGTCATTTTTATGTTACACTATATATATATACTCCGTTTCTTACTTATGTTTTAAATAGAAGGAATGTAAAATTATAGGCTCTGAATTATCATTATATCAAAGTAAGGTATATGCAATGACGTCAAAAAAAGATGCTGCCGAAAATAAAAGGGCTGCAAGGTATTTGATCGCCTAAGTATTTTCGTTCGATCTTCATTTCTCGCCTGCAGAACGTGACTTGTAAAACGTATACTAATTGTTTCACGTATCAATTGTCATGGTGACTCATTGAAAGATCCCGGTTTCTAGGCAACGGATATACACCTATAGTGTTGCTGCAAGGTTGCTCCGAATACCAACGGGATGCGCAAAGTTTATTTTAACAACATTATGTGTATTACAATTAGTTGATTTATAAAAATTAAATGTTTGTACGAAAAGCTGTACTTTACATATTCCTTGTCGAACTATTAAATAGAAATATCACTTTTCGAACCTACGGCGAAAATTGAGATTTTGGTGAAGAGGTTCAAATTCTTTAGATCGTATACCAAGTTTTAGTGACGAGTATTCGAAATTTTTAGTGAATTATGTATATATTATCCAATATCAGTTGTTCACACTTCATATTGTCTAAAGCATAACGAGTTTAATATATCTATTTAATAAATATTTAAGATTTATAGCATCATATATAGATCATGTACCACAATCGCAAATTGAGAAATATATCCGCAGCACGAATAGAATAGAAAAACAAAATACATTTTAAATTAGACAATCAAATAATATACCTTAAATTTCCTTGGGTCTAGAAAATAGGGTCGATGCGACACGAATAATTTCATGACAATTTTAATGGTAGTCAGTTGCGATCACTCACATCCACGCGAACGGACGCGCAATAAATGGAGAATAATAATTACGAAAATCTCATCTTAGAAAATACATCATTGTTTGCTGATGATAGGTCAACTGGAAATTTCCTTGCATAACAAGATTTATAAATAATCTGCAAAGTCCTTTTGGATAATTTATTGATTTTTATGACAGATTAAAAATGTTCATATTATTTTTTTACACATTTTCTTTATACGCTTCATACAGATAATTGTTCGTGTTTTTCTATACCCTTGCATAAAAAAGCACTATACTGAAAATAACCTAAAATGTACAAAATATACAATATAAATTATATGTGCTATATATTTGTAAATTGTTATTTAAATTTCTATTGTCATCAAATTATAAATTATTTTTCACTTCAATTATAAAGGCATTAGCGTGCGATTTACCGATTTATGTATCGATGGCAAATAAGGACATTCGAGTGAATCCTCGACCTCGAGTTGTAATAAATAAATCATTTACCGAGTTTTATTGTCGTATAATCTCTAGGTACATGAAGGTGGTTCGAATCGCTTTCTTACCATCTTCTTTCAACCATACGTGATAATTTTTCTGGAATTGTTATCAAATATTATTTTTACTATATGTAGTATAGTCGACTGATTCAATTTTAATCGTTATAGTCTCGTTGATTCATTATATTCAGTATATGCGACTTCGAATACAGGAAACGTATTTATACGAAGAAAAGTTACAAATTAAGAAAGCACAGGATAAAAAACATTCAGGACTCCTACGATTCTTATAAAACTTTAAAAATAATTTAAAAATACTTTTAAGATTTCTTATTTGGAATAAGCAGTTGATTAATTACTCAGGTTCAAAAAGTGATAGATTATTTCTAATTAAATACATTATTGAAAATTCAGTTTCCATTTCGAAAAACGTATTTAAACAATTCAACTTATACAAGAACAACAAATAAATAAAAGTATATGCATTATACGACCATGGTAGATGATAAGTCGTGGCTCTGCTGATTTAAAGAAGTTCTTAATTGATAAGACCATCAATTAATGTACATTGTAATATATGTCCCTAAGAGACCAAGTATTCCTTGAAGCGTAAATGTTGCTTTGCATATTCATCGAAGACTGCTCTGCGTCTTCTGTTGTAACTTAAAGGATTGTTATCAAATGAAAATCAAAATGGTATTGTGTAATTGTTATTATTACCTTTTCACGGCATTCATTTTCTATGGTTATGGCAAAATAAATAATTGCTTAATAAATAAAGTTTTAATATTAAATAAAAAATTAAATTAGAAATGTAAAACTTGATGTAAAGTAAAATTTAAACTTGTTCGCGCCTAAAATAACACTGTTAAATTTAAGTTCTTCTAGCAGAAGTTTGAAATTTCTTTGTCTTCTAGTTTTCGTTAATTATGTTAATTGTTAAAATTTTTCTAAATTTTTTAAATTTTACTCCAATATATATTATCTTTCTTCTAATTTCATTCAATTAACACATTGCTTTTAATAAATACTTAAAATTATTACGTCATAAAATCGCCAATGTGTAGTGCATAAGACTGTCCTTGTTTAAGAGGGCTTGTTTACATTACACCTTATACCTGTCAGTCAGTTTTCTTGATTAATTCAAGATTTCGGTCGTATTTCTTGGTTGAAGTTAAGTATTTCTTTTTACAGTGAATGTTCTAAAATGTTTGGTGATTTATTCATTAATTTTCTGTAAATTCTATCGGTATTTTTCAATCTAAATATAAATTTTGTGCTTGATAAGTCAAATTAATTTTTTATAACTTTGAATTATAATTGTACTCTTTAGAGGACGCGACTGATCCGAAAAGGGAACACTCTGCCCTAGATAGAATTTTTTTTGTAGTGTTTTTTTTGTGCCCAGCTGATCAATATATTTCAGGCCTAAATCGGGAAATAAATATTTGACCTTGATATGACGTTATTGAAGGTAAAGGACGCCTTTATTCAGGATTTTTTAAACTATTTTTTCGTGTATTCAGCTGAAAAAAAATCATTGAAAAACACCCAAAACCATGGCATCAATTTTTTGCATCGACCTTTTTCTTGCGGACGGGACTGTGGTCCATT
This sequence comes from Trichopria nigra, assembly GCA_030522945.1. Taxonomy (NCBI): domain Eukaryota; kingdom Metazoa; phylum Arthropoda; class Insecta; order Hymenoptera; family Diapriidae; genus Trichopria; species Trichopria nigra. The sequence goes on from JAPYZR010002108.1 coordinate 4,151, forward strand.
TCGGGTACCACATATATTTGGTTGGAGACTTGTGCTAATATAAGTTATACATTCGATTTATACCTGAATTACACGTTTTAAAAGAAGTCCATTTGCACTTAAAATTAATTAACCTTTAGTTTTATATTTATATTTATATTTCATGTGGGATTTCCACACAAATTTCTATGACGTACAGTTTTCAGTACAGCAACGGAAAAAATAACAAAGTTATTTTATTTTTTAATTTGTTATTTTATCTTATTTTAATATAACCTCGTTAATTTTGATTATCACCTATATATTCTTTAATTTGATACTTTGTCGTCTATATGCGTTCACTTTCTCATTAAATTCCCAATGAGGTATATACGAATAACAAATGTCACATTGTCTAATGACGTTTATTATATTATAATTGTATAATATAAAAACAAATGTATTTACTCAATATCTTCTTCGTTATATGTCAAGTGATTGGTATTTGTTTTGCAGGCCTCATTCGGAGCCGTTTATCTTACCAGATATGCGTCAATGAAAATGGAAACGATGCATCCATTGTGGTTGTGCGTATATTCGCAAGAATACTGAAATGTAAAATTAGTGTTAAATGAAACTCGGAATTCTTCGTGGGGTGAACCGTTTATGGATAAGAAATGTTGAGAGTACCCTTGAGCCACATAACGGACTGGTAAAAGTCTTGCACTCTTCTTGAATCTTGATGCAAATCAAGATACAAACATGGTAATGCTATTGACTTTTGTACATCTTCGTTCCAATTCGGTGAAAGTTGTAAATATGTGTCTAACTATTAAGAGAGAACAAACATCCTATGTATATATACATATGTAAATATCGAGGAAATCAAAATATTTTTTTTACGTAGTATTTCAGTGAATGTCAAAACTTTGTCAGCAGTTAAGCCGAATATATTTTTTATTAATTGAAAAAAAAAACAACAATGAAAAAAACAATAAAAAATATAAAATAAACATTTAAATTCATTTTATAATTCTATTAAGACCTCACGACATATGAGAATTTTTTTAAATCGATTTTTTTATTGGCTTATTAATCCGTAACTTATAGAAAGATATGTGCATGGTGCTGAGATCGTAGACTAATCGTAAAACATGTACGTCATAGAAATTTGTGTGGAAATCCCACATGAAATAATCCCATCCGTAATATAATCCGTATAAAATATAGATATTTGACTCAAGAATACGTAAAACGTGAAAAAGGACTCGAACTAAAGATGACGAAGAAATGTTTAAATAAGGGAGAGAGCTGTCATATTGATGGACCTGAAAACTTAAAATAAAGGGAGGGAGGCATACTGAACTCACATTCCCGCGAATTTCCACATGGAATTTTATACGAATTCCCACGTAAAATTTATATGAATTCCTACGGAAAATTTATCAGAATTGAAAGGAACCAAAAATCATTGAAGTCATTGACACGAGAAGGAAGATCTATCTTCGCCGTAGTAAAAAAAAATTGACACGACCTCGCGAGCGCCAGAAGCCGTGGCCATGACAAGGCCACGTTAAATTTCCTATCACGGTAGACTTGATGCTTTATTTTTTTAACGGATGATCATTTTAAAAGTGTCTGTTTAACGGGACGTAGTAAAATAGTTGATTCTTAGTGATTTCTAGTTTCACAGTTTCGCATATTTAATGAGAACTGATAATATGTAATAATTTTTTCTAAGACTGTATTTTTTTTATAATATAAAAAAGTACTATATTCTTCTAAAAAAACTTATAAGAATATATAGAAACTAAAAAGTAACGATTACAGCTGCACCTTGAAAAGCGGAACGATAAATTATGTTTTCTTCTTACGTAAACTATGTTCCACAAAAAAAAGTGTCATTTGGACAAAAATCTTCTTAAGTTATTGGATTCTGGAAAATTTATATGTACGCCGAGAGATCCATTTTGTGTCATCGGTGAAGGCTCGTTTCAGACTTTTTTTTCGTGAAAGTAATAAATATTCCATGTCCCGTTCCTACAAATCCTGGTCTCAATCCTGAAATTTATTTTTGATCAGTTTTATTCTATTTGATTAAATCCAAATACATTCCTAATCTTTTTATCCATTCATTGAGATTTTTTCGTAATTCCTCTACGAACTTACGAATCGTGCAGGAGGAATGAATTTAGACAATTTTTTTTTGAATAAGAATTTTTATTTCGAATTTGTATACGTTTATATTGTAATAATAATGATTATTATTATTCGTTATCTAATAACGAAATAATAAACGAGATAACGAGATAAGAAAGAAATTTATTATTATTATTTTTTTTAATTAACCATTCTATATATTTTTATATGTAATAATATATCAAAATAAATAAAAAGTCACATTTTAAACAGTCGTTCAGAAGCTTGCAGCACAACTTGAGTATATGTCATATATAGCAGTAGCTACAAGCCAGTAGCTACAGTAATACGTATAGGGATTTATAAAAATATTGAATTTTGAAGAAATGGCAAGCTTTTTAATAGATGACTTTGATTTCCCTGAGAAAAATCAACAGAAATTTAATTATAACTATTCCAATATTATTAAAAGCATGTACTTCTCTTAAAAATTGTTTTGTAAACTTACCGTCGATAACATTTCAATTAAAAATTGCTCGAGTTATGCTGCAAATCAATTTAAATATATTACTGTTTTCTAGTACACATTTAAAACTGAAAATTTCTATGATATAAATTTCATGCCATTGTAGTTTGCGATTCCAGCACCGGATAGTTGACTTTCTATGTACGTTATACAGTTATCGTCATCTTCAGCCTGTTTTTATTGAGTGTTTAAACACACAATAAAGCAACAATTAAGCCAACCCAACCTACACCAAATGTCTGCAACATTTTTGAAACGTTTCAGAAATGTTTTTAAAACGTTTCATGTCTGCGATGTTTATAAAACGTTTCTGAAACGTTTCAAAAACGTTACAGACATTTGGTGCCGGTTGGGAATGAAAGAGACCGATTTTTTTTTTAATTCTACAGCGGCATAACGTCTTATAATACAGAAATTTAAACAAAATTATTAGTACGATGAGGCGAACAAATTGAGATGCACAAATTGCAAATTCTTCGAAAGAATGCAAAGTCAAAAAGAGTATTTTCGCGAGTACAGGTACCTACTAAAAATCAAAGTGACTCTGGCATTATCAGCATTTTAAAACGGAGTTGTCATACAGGATTTACAAAACAAGATGAGGCGAGTAAGCAAAGAGAGGAACTTTCACCGTATAACGAAATCGAGCAGGCGTATCTTCACGGCGAGCGTTCGAAAACGACCAATCGAAATTCTTTAGGATTTGTCAGGATTAGCATCGTAATTGTTACCTAATATCAATATTAAGTATTCCGCCCAAGGAAGTCCACTCATTGCCAAGGGAATCCACTCGATTCCGGTTAATAGCTGGACATTTTTTATAGCCAAAAAAGCCCCAGCCTATGTATAATACAAGATCCGTCTATCCTTGCGCTACCTTACTTTTATTGGCATAATAAGTAACACATGCCTTATTTATATGCTCCAAGAAAGACATAAGTCACTCACATAGTTTTCAGGCAGCTATTTTTAAAGCGAGACACTTAGGCAAAAGACGCACTTATATTTATAATAGTCTGGACTTTGCCATGACGATTTTGTATACCGTAAAACATTGTATATATAGGTATACACGATTCTTCTATAAACACTCGTAAACGTTAAATTAACTGTTGACGATTTAATCGAATCATCCATTTTGTGACTTTGTTAATGAAAGATCCTTATCTATATACATCCGTGTTTGTGCATATCGAATTTTTAGTTAAGATCGTATAATTTCCAGAATATGTGTATATATATATCTTAGGTGGAATTGATTTGAAGTTTTAAACATATATATATGTTTTGTGGTATAATAGATATTATTTTCTTTTATAGCCTTTTTAATTCGTCGAAACTGCCCAGCAATCGAAAAAGGATTCAGAGGGATTGAAAATTTTAATTTATATCCATTTGGATTAACGCCAATGTCCACGAATGCCTTTGAATCCATGTGTATCCCGGTGTGTCAATTCCCTTCGAATTCCCAGTTTAAAATGTATTCCGTTGGATTCATATGTCCATGAATGCCTGTGAATACAAATGCCTTATTTATTTTCAGCGATATTATTTTTTCATTTCCGTGGATTCACAAAGAATAGTTTCAATTCGTCTTTTTGGATTCCGAGGTATTTCAGCATTATATATTTATTTTCGGCGATATTATTTTGGGATTAAAGTGGATTGGTCTGGATTAATATGAATCCTCTATTCTAGATTAGGAGGGATTTATAGTGTTTTAAGAAATTATTTTTGGATTTAAGGATTCAGTTTCGACAAATTACGAATTCAACCGAATCCATTCGAATCCTTCTGAATTTACTTCCAATACTTCTTCGATTGCTGGGTAGTATTGTTATGATTTTTGCTACAACCATATATGTTCCTCAGTCAATTATTACTATAGAGAAGATCGAAATCGGTAAAAAAAAAATTGAATCTATGTTATATTGAACAAGATTAAAAATCTGTATTGATATCTATTAAAATTGATTACGTATTAAAATTCGATCAAATTTAAATCAAAAAACAAGGATTAATATGATTCATACTTAAAATCGGTTAATTTCCAATCTTTTAACCATTTTTTGGCAAGTTCAGTTAAAAAGCAGGCTTACCCTGGTAAAAAAGTGGATAGAATCGTATAGAATCGGATTACAATTCTATCCGGATTTTAAAGAAGCGGATAGGAATAGATACATTTTCTATACATTTCTATATCAGTTTCTTTAAAATCCGTATAGAATTGTAATCCGATTCTATACGATTATATCCACTTTTCTATCAGGGTATACTTTATAGAAACATAATGATATTTTCAGAATCTACAATCGTTATTATAGTTATTATAAATAAACATGTGAAAAAAACCGTATTTTTGTGAACCTTTTCGTTATAGCGTAAAAATTTGGAAAAATAAACGTATGTGTACTATAAAAACACATGAATAAATCATTGTGGTTGAAGTGATTATTTTATAGATTTACAAAATTAATAATGGCGAATTCAATATATAGCGACCACACTTATTAAAAAAGTGATTACTTTATTATTAAATTATCACAATATTTTTCGATACTTTATTAATTATATATTTTGGTGTATCCTTTTTTATTGATGATAACATTATAGTATAATAAAAAACTGACTTAAATTTGAAATACAAATTTGAAATAACTTCAAAGGTCGCGATCAAACTCAAGGTATAGCTAAAGAAACTTCTTCAACCTCTCACATAAGACATTTTTAACGATCCCAAAAATCTCCGTGTATATTTTTGTGAGGATTTGCTATAACATCTTCACCTATTTGATCCACCATTTTGAATTTTGAATACCAGATTAATCGTCATCGCAAAAACCATACTTGCTGATGTGTAGCTACTTCGACCTGAATCGAAGTATTGAATTTGATCGCTCGAACAATAAATGATAGAATTTTTTTTTTTTTTTTTTAATGAATAAACCGAAAATGCAATAAAAAATTTCCGTTCGCGGTTTTATACGTACGTACGTACGTACAAACGAATGAAAGGAATAAAAAATTCACATGAGCTATATAGTTATAAATTGGATAGTATTTGGGATATGCGATGGAGCGAAGGGCAAAAATACACGTAACTTTATCCATTTAGTAACAAAACAAAAAAAAAAAAAAGAAAATGGATTAAGCCGAATATGTTATTATATCGGTTTTCTGAAATAAACCAATTGAGAGATCCACGATTTTCAAAAAAATATATAATGTGCTAAACTTCAAAAAATTATAGCTTTCTTGATAATTATTGAGGAAAATGATGAATATGTGTACACTTTAAATAATACTCTGAAGTACATATATATACCGACTGAATTGCAGGCATGGGTTCTTTTTAAATTGACCAATCAGAAGTCGAGATATCTCCGATTCCCTGACGATCTCCAAATCTGGATCAAAATATCTATATACGTTTCAGAGCATAATGAACCCGCATATATGCGAAAATCAACTACGAAAAAGTAGTACATACCCTACGAGGACAAATTTTGGATTAAAACGGATTTGGAAGTAATCATCGGTATGTAAAATGAATCCTTCTTAATCAAAATGTTGAACATTCAATCCTTTTTCGTTTACTGGGATACACATCAATAATATAATAATCGAATACATTTCAATCCAAAAATTATATTTATAAACTCTATGCTCTGAAAATACTCGTTTAAATCAAAAATTAAATTCTATGCATTTCAATTTATATTTATTCAAAAACATTATTACATATATAAAATTAAAATGACTTAATTTTTCATTAAATTGGATTGAAATGCATTTAACTGAATTAGGAAACATTTTATATTTCTAGATTAAAATGTATTGAAATCATAGGATTTAATTTATAATTATTATTCCTGAATTTCCTTTTTTGACTCTGATGCAGAATCCATTTCAATACATTTTCATTTGCATTTCTAAAAATTTAAACAAATTTTTAAACCATTTTTAAATACCAACTTCAACTTTACAGTAAATTTTTCAATTTATCAAATATATCCAAGTGTTGTGATTTTAAGAAGTGATGAATGGACACCAAAAATAAAATATGCTTACATGATTGTAATTATTTTTGCGAAAAACTTACATTCGCAAAAATGTAATGTATTTACATTCGTAACTGTCACATTCGTAAATGTGTTGTATTTTATTTTTAAAATACAAACTGACGATTAATATATATATATATGTAAGTGGTCCAGCGTCAATTTTTAAAATTAACGTTTTCTGACAAACTTTATTAAACTACTTATAATGTAATCTAAAGACAAAATAAAATAAAAATCTTATTTTTTCATTCATATTTTCATTTTCATAAATGATTTCACGGTTGATTGTATCCAGTAGTATACGTGAAACAGAAAGTTGACAATTTTGCACAAATCTTAGAATCTGCTGCGACAAATCGAAAAACTGTTAACGAGACTATGAAATAAGAAAAATTACTACGAAAACATCTGAAAACTATTTATTTTTTTTAAGCTATATTTTATTCAATGTTTTTTTTTAGTTTTTCTATTGTTGAATCAAATAAATAGCTTTTATAAATTAAGAAAATCGTATTAAAATAATTCTTTTCCCCCTCTTCAAATAAATGGAAGAAAAATAAACGGAACTCAAGTGCATTTTATGTAAATAATGATAATTTAATGGCAACGAAACGTATACAATATTACGACATCTAATTATCATTCAAGAATTCTTATTCACTCAATCTGCCTTTGAAATGATAAATCTTTCCTTTCCCGCTTTTTTGCCAATTGTATCGCCAATCGCGTAAAATACAACATTCGAGGCATCATCAAATTACATCGAATCAACGATCGATTTTCCGCGCGATACACATTTTTAATAACTCATTCAAAATATTTCAACGCTCGTGTTTAGTCGCAAAGTCTATTCGCTAATTGTCTCCCTTCACTTTTTCCTTCCATTTCTCACTCACACTCCTTGCTCCTCTTTCACATTGCACTACATTTGCACCTACGCGTATCGTACAAGTATATCGCGTTAGTACAAAATTACTTGTAAAATCCACTATCCTCTCCGATCCTCACTGCATCGTATTGCAATGAGAAGTATTTACAACAGACAGACCGAAGGAACTTCGAGTGAAGTCAGAACTTCCAGCTTCACAGCGGTCGTCAGAGTATCTGTTCGAACTGCAAATAATGCGTAATAAGAAACATAAAATTCTAACATTTTAAAATCGAACATCGAGATTTCCATCTTGCCTAAAACGATAATCAAATATAAACTCTTGACATTAGTATAAAACTAGAAATGTCTCGTTCTTAGACTTCCGTAAATTTGATTTGCTTCGTGTCATTTTTAAATGGGAAAATCGATAATCGCAAAGCAAATCACGGTGATGACACATTCACGCACCACACCCATGCACAAATGTCGCTTCACTCTACTCGGTTTTTGCTTTGTAAGACGTAGTATTATGCTATTATACAGTTTATATCTCTACATCGAAAGAGACCAATCGTTGGCTTCGGAAACAGAACGGGAATGCAACTTTCATAATAGCTTTACTCCGGTCCTAGACAAAAAACGGATTAATACGAATATCACGCTTCAAGTTAATAAATGCCTCATTGAGACTTCAGTAGCAAGTCGTCATAGCGCAGACCTTACACATTCTTTTATTGATTGAAACGCTGAATCTCCATTAGAAATCCAAGATCTTTGGCTACTGTGTGTATGTTGTAACACGAGTGTTACTTTCCGCAGTCTCGAGCCCAGGGGGGCACCTGAGTAGGCGTCCCTGAGATCGGTACCGCGCGGTATCGGCCATTCTGTTCTCTGTCGTCAAGAAAACGGTTACAAAAGTGATTGATACAGAATCTGTAAGCGATATCAATTCCGATATCCGAGAGTTTATATTAGTGACTTTCACCCAGGGTAAAACGATCACTTTAGTGATTAAGTATCCATCCAAATTGGTGCAACTAACGGCAGTGGCGATGAGTACTATGGGGTGTCTTTCACACGTGATGGAGCCCCTCATCTGAACCCGAATCGGTCAATATTCTTGAATATGTTGGCTACTAATGACTTGCCATTCATTATTGAGGCGAGATATGTCTTCTATTAACGAGGTCAACCATAAGATAACATTATCGTTGAGACGAGCTTATTTGAACAGGGGCGATTTATGTACGAAGATAAGTCTACGACCTGATCTAGTGTGCGATGCTAATGAAATTGAAGCTACAGTGAAGAATATATGCAATAACAATGATGGGCACTCATATAAATTGGCTGTCGTCGATGCTTTGATTACAGCCATTGGCGAACAAACAAAACTAATTAATCTTATATATTACTTAATCAATAAATTGATCGTTTTACCCTGGGTAAAAGTCACTGATATAAACTCTCGGATATCGGAATTGATACCGGTGCCCCCCTGGGCTCGAGGCCTGTGCAAGAAAGCAACCGCGGGTCGACCGATTCGGCCGTCAGCTATTTCGCCTTGCGCGGCGTCCCGTCCGGACGCTAAAGTTTCCAAGAGAAACGGCGAAATACGCTGCGGTACGGTCGAACCGGCTTGTAGCCAAGAAAACTGTTACATTGTTTATTTAAATAATTGTATCATAGCAATATCATACAACTTGAGTTTAGAGTACAGGGTGAACTTTATTCAGAACGCTGCAGCGTTCTTTTACATATGCTGACCATTGGGTGGGTACTGTTGCTGTTGATTCATCGGTGTTCCCGGGTGTCCTGCAGGTGCATATGGTCCAACTGGACCTCCACGTGCAAGATATCTAGCAGAAAAATAATACGATATTTATGAATACATTGCTTACCGCGGTTTGGCACATAGTTCGAATTAAACAAAACATTCGTAGAACATTTATGTATATACATTGAATTACTTGTGGACATGTTGAATTTATTATTGAAAATATTAATTTATTCCATACATTTCGAGTTTGTTAGCACAAATTTGTTAGCACTCGACAATTGAAAACGTTGAGACAAGCTTCAATATCAAGATCCGTATAATTTACTGGAATGATTAGAAATGATCAAAACTTTTCGTAATTTTTCTTCATTTTCTTGAGTATGAACTGCAAATTATGAATTGATTTTCGTTACAATTACAAAAGTATTGAATTTTAATTCTACAAATCATTCATTATAATCTGTTTTAACTTCGAGTTTATTTCGATTTCAGTCAAAGAACATAATTAAATTTAAATTTTAAACTACTAAAATTAAATCAAGGGTGATTTGTTACCATCAATAAAAAGATTTAAAATAAAAATAAACCCGAAATGGAGAACCTAAAAATGAGTTTTAACAACCTTAAACTACTTGCAACAACCAACAACTAAGGTTGTCAAAGCATATAAGTTTTTTACACTTTAGTAATTTCATACGTTCAGCACGCGACAAGTACCATTATATATGAAATGTAATCTAATGTTTTAAACAAATGCAACATGCAGGATAAAATCTTTAGTTAATATGCTATACTTGAACACAGCAAAGTATATCAAATGTAATTCGATTCAAAATACAGCCATATATAACTTTTTTAATACTGCCCCATGAATACACTGTATTTACCCTTGATTTGGAGGATAAGAAACGTTGTTTTGATCGGGTGTCCCTTGTCCAGGGCCTGGCATCGGTTGTTGTTGACCATGTTGCATGGGATAATGCTGTGGTAATCTTGGCATGTTTGCAGGTCCCATAAACTCATTATTTGGCGGCATACTTGGATTAAAACGAGGTGGAGGAACGCCTCTAGGATTAAACGGGGCTTGAGAACCAGCAGGCAGCCCATTATACATCTAATAAAAAACATTAATAACAATATTGAATTGTTTGTTATAAAAAGTATATATATTTGGAAGTATATAAATTTAGATAACTTGTAATATAGGTTTCTTAATAAATCTATTAAAAATTAACTAAAAAGAATTTAATTTATTGACATGCTACTTGAAACTTACGTGCAAAGGAGATGGTCCTTGAGCTGGATACGTATAGTTCATATGCGATGGTTGCATTTTTGACAGAGTATAATTTGAAATATTGGTTTCTCGCATTAAAGAGTGATACAAATTAAGCGCATCCACCAAATCTGAACTAAGCTGAGTGAGCTGTGCATGTTGCCTGTCAACCTTCTCAAGTGCTGTATCTATTAGAGGCCCCATCGCAGTCACTTGTTCTAAATCAAAGATAGAACAAATATTCAATAAAGGTTTATTATATAATTATTCAAATAATATTTTATAAGTCCATTGTGATTTACCTTCCAAATCCAACATTTCTTGTGTGTCAGAACTGTCAGATTGAGGATTTACTTCGTTGAATAAACTTAAGAGTCTGTCCATTTTCTGTTCATCAATTTCAACTTCTATGATTTCTGGCTCTCTCTTTTCAGTCTTAATTTCTACCTCTTCCGAAAATTGAACTGACTTTTTTGTCGTATTATGCTCCAATTCTAAAAAAAAATTTAAATAGCAATTATCTTACATAAATTATAAAAATACAAATGAATAAAAATTGTAATAATTTGAGGAAATATCATTCAAGTTTTATTACGTAAAGAGCTTGAGATGTCAACTTACTTGTATACTGTTCCGGTTCTACTGACAAATCTGCAGTTACAAAATTTGATGGAAATAAACCCTCGCCTCGATGATTACTTCCTTTCCACCAGTTGGGATCCGAATCATCCAATATTTGAACTAAAATTTATAATGAAGTTAGCTTTTCATGCATAAAATATTAAAAAACAAAATGCTTTGTGGCAAATATTGATAGAATTAAGTCTTATTTTAAATTAAATTATCTTACTTATTTCACCCGCCAAGAATGTCAGTTCATTATCTTCATCGGCTTCGAAGTCATAGAGAGCCAATACTTTTCTTCCTTCAGTATTACTCGATGAAGTCGAAGCTGAATTTACACTTGGATACAGGCTTGTTGATTTTTTTGTCGCCGGTGAACTAGTGGATGCTTGACGTTTTGTTTCTTTTAATGACAGTTCAATAGCTAAACAAGTTCAAAAAGATCAGATTTTATATTAAGGGGAATCTCAAGTAGAACTTTTTGTCGAAAATCATTTTCAATAGAACTCCTTCATTTATGAACCGATTTAACTGACATTTTTCCTGCGATATGAAATGCATACTTTCACAGTGCCAGAACTCGATTTTCTAAAAACGGAAAAAATATTTATTCATTAAATTTTGCAGTTCCGATGTTTTCCAATTCGAGGGAATGGCGCTGCTACAGCCGATGCAATATCGCTTTTCATTGCAATACCGCAGTTTCAGGCAGATATCTGGAGAAAACGCTTTGTAACTATGATTCTACAGGGATACAAATCTTATGGGACTTCATTTGGATCGGGTTCAAGCAGTAAAAAATCCAAACTTTTGGAGATAAATTCGCCCGTATTACGTATTTTGAGGTTCTGTTCCGTGGGATGAAACAAATGCATAGATCGATGAAAAAATCTTGGAAAACTCGATCGTAAATTGCTGTTTCACTTTGGAACACTTTTAATATCAATTTTTAATCACGAATATAGTTTCAATATACAGATTCTAATTTGTGTTGAATTTTTCAATTGAAACATACCTTTAGCTAACTCTGCCTCTTCTGTGGCACTCGTAATTTCATTGTAGGGATTTTTGGTCACAGCAGAATGTCCTGGCTAAAATAATGAATTATGTCAGCAGTTATGAATAATTCAATTTTTAATAATTAATGCAATTAATTAATAATTAACACATGAAACAAAGAGAGATACTATGTAACAAACAATACACAATACTCAACAATCGTCTAAAAGAAGATAATGACTCACAGTTTCTGATATTGATGAAAAATCATGGCCTTCACTTTTCAGTTTATTATACAGACTTGGAATTAAATTCAGTTGGGGGTCAGTTTTGAAATCTCCTTCTGCCCATTTTTTAATAAGTCCTTTCAATTTTTCATAAACTTTTGGTTGATTACGATGTAATGTTATTAATTTGCGCAGATCTTGCTCAAAATGCCTCGATGCAATTTCCAAATGAAATATTTTTCCACAATTACTTGAACACGCATCTAGTAACTATGTTAAAAGATGTATAAAATAATAAAATGCAATAATTGAACAATTTTAAATGATAACACGCAGTAATTTATTGAAAGAACATTTAAAAAAAGGATACTTACCGTAATTGCTGGTATGACAATATGAGGATCAGCAGCAGATAATCTTTTCACGATTGAGCGAAGACAGTCTTTTGCATGTTGAGATGAGTGACCCACTCTATCACAAATTTCCATGATCAGCGCCCAATCTTCTGAAGTATTTTTGTTATCGGTAGCTTTTTCTGAAAGAGTGATAATAAAATAAATGATGAAATATCATCCGAAGTAACGTTGAAATATTGGCACAATGGACTGCTCTCTTATCAGTCGATGGACATACCACAGACATATGTTATAATCAAAATAGATGATTCAATGAAAGCAATTAACGCTCCCAACATGATTAGAAAAAGGTTTCAGGTCTTTTTAGGTCGTCGTTGTCAGGTGGAAGTATGACGTCATTCTAAAGGATGTAAATAGAGGAAAATAGGGCTATAAATGGTGTCACGATGAATTTTACAAAAAGTGTCAATTTAGAGAGTATGGAATGCACAGGAAGATTTATAGAGTTGCAGAGAATCCAATAGTCCAATATACTGATTGTACCAAGGCTAAAATATATATTTTACTTACCAACTTCCGCGTCGAACGGTGAACTACTGGAGAAGTAACTCATCATTGGTGATGAAAAGATTATGAAAAATTAATCGCACAAACGTCTACGTGCAGGTTAAACACCCAAAAGCCTAAAAGGCAAGTAACAAAATATCTAAGTGACAAAACGTACAAATGCAAACGTACATATACTTAACATGTCCAAAGATGATGACGTCCAAATCCGAATTGCTCACTTCTTTATTCTCTCACATCGCGGAATCGCTTTTGGCGCTGTCATCTTTGCAAAGTACCAGAATCACTAGAACGACTAGAACGACTAGAACCTCTGTGCAAGAAGGGCTAGAACCACAGTGTAATAATATTACTCTGCACTGTCTGCACTATAGGTATTAAAAAAAATGACACTTTATCGATGTCGGTTCGATATCGGATCGATGTAAAAAATATATCGAAACGATATCGATTCGACATCGTAAATTGGAATGATAAGTGGTATCGATTCAATGTTTTTTTTTTATATCATTTGTAAACTCACTAGTGTCGATTTGACACATGTTTTAATTCTTATAAAGATTGTCATTTGAAACTGTAGTTGGGGAATATAAATACAGTAGGGTTCGAGTACTCTCA
>JAPYZR010002109.1:0-20242 GCA_030522945.1 Trichopria nigra
ATTTTTTCTGAGTGTAGGTCAAATTTCAGCGAAATCGATTTAGAAACGAGCGAGAATTTACAAGAATAAAGTTCGGAGGTAACAACGCGAACTGCATGACCACACTACAAAAATTTATTCTTGCGAATTCTCGCCCAATTCTGAACCGATTTCGTTGAAATTTTGTAAGCATTTATAAAAAACAGGTGAAAGCGCTTTGAAATAGATTACGGTTTGAAAATATATTTACTTTCTGTTTAATTTGAATGTTCAAGGTTAGGAACGTGACGTTATCGACGGAGTTGGTTTAGCAGCCCCTTAAGAATTCGACTTTAGCCGGTTTGTAAGATTTTATTACTAAAATAGTCAAATATGACCAAGATCTAATTGAATATTTCATTTCTGAAGATCTGCATCACATTTCTGAAATCGATCTCTGCTAATGGATCTTGTTTTTTTTTTCATTAGTCAAGATTTCTCTTGATAAACACGATTCCCGCCAGCCCAACTGAGATTTACGAAGCTAAACTTTTTTTGATGATGAACCGACTTCTAGCCTGATAAGTTCTGATTATTTTCAATAAAAAAAAAAAATAATCTATGACCATTCGTCTGATTTGATGCAATGAATCTGATTTCTATCGATCAAAGTCATTGTCCCCGAACTCGATGTATTATTCAAGCGCATTCGTTATGCAAACGATTCGCTGTACTTAGCGAAATGTACGAGACGAAGGGCTTTTGAAATACAAGTAAATCTTTCTCTCTGTCCACGAGTGCATCCCAGCAAGGAAAATATCGCGACAGCATTTGCAGAAAGGCACCTCTCAATAATTCCTCAAAGACCTATAGTTGAATGCAGAGTAAACGAAGGGAAGCCGTGGAACTTGTACTTTGCGCATTCATTAAACTGAACCGAGTAAATGGATCCGTAAATTCTATTCTCAAATAAAGCGAATCAATTTCATTTTAATCAAAAATTCATTTCAGTAATCTTGCAAATTTCTATATTCTTTATCCAAATTCAATTTAACTCTGATATATTTTGTGTACTTTTTCTTGTTTCATACTGACAGGTCGGAAATGCTGTTATCAAGACAATTTTTTTTTTATATTTGTCGATTACAATTTGCTATTATCACGTTAGAGCTTCGCATTAACACATCGTATTCTTTATTTTATTTATAATGTAAAAAAGCTAAACAAGATTTTATAAGAAACTTTTATTTACGACATATATATTATTAATATTGTTTTCTTAATGATTTTAATGTCATTTATTAACAATTATTTTGTCATTATAACATTGTCGATAATTTGCTTAGATGCTTTTAAAATTGTACAATATACTTCCATTTGTTGGGTTGACATAAATCTGCTCATGTAATGAGAATAATATCGATTATAATAAAGAAACAATTTATTGAGAATGTCATAAATTTTTATGAACAATTTTAAAACGTATTTTAATAATAAATACAAATATTTATTACAGGTTAGGTAAGGTGTCGACTGGATTTTTGAAGTATCATTAATAAACAAAATTAAGCGACGAGAGTTATAATTGTCGACAGAAATCATCAACAACTGGTGAAAAAGAAATAACAGTTGACTACCATACTGACAAATGGTATTGAATGATTAAAATTGACGAGAATTTGCTGAAGTTGAAATCCAGCCAATTATACTTGCAATAGTTGACTTTTTAAAAATCCACTCGTTGCTTTTTTCAAAAGTGCAACATTTTAAATAGTAAAATTCGAAACAATTGTTTCTTTGAGTATAATATATTCGTCATTATTCTCATTCTTTATAAAAAGTGTAAAACCTCTCGTATTTAGACGCGGTCCATTCCGCGTTTCTTGTCTCATTACCCCCTCCAACCAACATACATGAACGGTGAATGCGTGTGCGTGACAAGAAACTGAGCGCTATATAGTGGGTGTTGAAAGCAAAGAGTTTAAATTTGGGAGGTTATATATACTGAATTGCAGGTTAAATCGATACTCTATACGTATACGTATATATTTAATATCTATATCGATGAATTTATTTATTTATATAAGGGGGTCCTAAAGTAGAACATTTATCGATCTAGCTTTTTAACAATAAAAGTATAAATCAAATACGATTGAAACTTTTTTTTCGAAATTTTAGCTCTGTAAGGGTATTTTTACATAGCATATATACAAAAAAAAAAAAAAAAATATCAGAAAAAATCATTCAAAATTAATAGAGAACATTTGAAACAAAATATTTTTAAAGCAAATAAGAAAAAAAAAATTAAACAATTTATTTCGAAAAAACTTCAATACATGCGATTTTCACTTGAAATTCGGTTGGGGAATTTCATACATGTTATGTAAAATCACCCTCACAGAGCTCAAATGTTTAAGAAACCTTTCTCATTATTTGTTTATATTTCTTAAACATCGAGCATAATAAACACATTTTCCAATATAAAATAATTTTCATTTCTTTAATTTAAATTGAACATATATTACATGTGCACCTCAAATTTCGGAGATGTAATTTCGTAAAATCGATTTTTTCACAGTTTCTGATTCACACTAAATAATTAAAAACTTTAAATAATTAACGAAAACAATATTAATTTCACTCAAAAAATTCTTGATTACGATCACTGCAAAAAAACTTCCAAAACACTTCCAGGACATGTTCATTATATCTTTTCTATCTATATGTATATATATTGAGAAAATGAATGTACAATACATTAATTTCATGATATTTTAAACAGTGCAAACAATCTGGTTCGACAATTTACTATTGGAAAATACACACGCACACATATGTATATCTTCACTGTAATATCATCAATTCAACACTGTAAAGAAATTTGATGTATTTTGACAATGTTTTACGTTGAATTTCATAGATTCAATTTAGGTTGAAGAATACCAGATGCATCTTAATAAAGTTAAAAGCGGAAGAATTTTTAAAAATTGCAAAAACGTACCAAAAATTATTTGAAAAGTTTGTTTTGGTCGTGCATTTATAACGGGTGGTTATAAAGTGACTTCATGGTTTTAAAATTCGATAACGTTCTCTAGTTCCTCCGCAGTCATGGGATTTTTTCAGATTTTTTTTTTATTTTTTCTATTATTTTAAATGTATTATATTATTTTCTGTAAGTTTCATGTTTCTTAGATGCCCTCTGGTCAGGCCTCAATTTCTAATGTCATTTTGAGAACCTTTAAGCTTCACCACCTCGTCGAGGTCGATATCCGTCGTCGAAGATTTTTTTTTTTTTTTATTTTTAATTTTTAACGTTTATTTCTCGAAAAATCCCACGACTACTTCATAACCATCCTGTATATTAAGTTTATTAAAAAAGAAAACTCAATAAAATGAAAGTTAATTTATTTATGTACTTTAATCTTTTAAAGCGACATGATAACAAATTCATTGCAGTAATGATAGATAAAAATTAATAATTTAATCTTTTATTCGGATATAATTAATTTTGAGTTAATTTCCTAATATATCGTCGCTTTAAGTTTATATTTTCCTTTAACTGGAAGAATATTTTTCAAATTTTAATACATTGAGACGATTTGGGTAATCAATTAATCTTATCATGTTAAATAAGTTAATTTTCAATTAACAAACAAAAATTTTAAGTTTCTCAAAAGTTTAGTTACAACAGCAAAATTAACGTTGTATATAAAAATTAAAAGTTAAATAAAAAACGCGACAAAGTTAAGCTAGAAGTTAACGACTTAACAAATAACTACGTTAACTCGATATTTATTAACTTTTTAAGCTTTTAATTTACAAAACAATCCTGTTTTCAAGGAGTTTTACGTTTTTATATTTATTTCTTCTTCAATATATTCCCTATCGGCCCGGGAAGATTTTTCGTAAAATTACAGTCGACTTTTTCATTGTTAAACGTCAATTGACCGAAAACAGAAAACAATTTTGGTGAAATTTCAGTTGACTTCTTTATTATCGAAAGATCACGCTCAATTTTTGGTTGACTTCTTCATTGTCGACCGATTTGTTAAAGTCGACCGTACGTTAGCCCGAACTATTGTTGGTCGATTTTTGGTCTACTTTTACTAAGTTCACAAAAATTTAACGGAACGTTACTTCATTAATTGAGTCGATAATCGGTCAAGTTTGTAAAAATCGATCGTGAATCGACCTAAAATATTGCTGGTCGATTTTATAGATCGATTTTAGAAAATTGACCAAAAATCGACGGTCGATTTGTGCAAAAAATTGACCGAATATTGACCGAAAATGGACCGATTGGTTTAGATGGGTCATGTTTAGAATTTTTATTACCTATTTGGAATGCTATAAAAATTGGCTGATAACTATATGTCAAGACAAACAGGATTTAAAAAAGTTATAACGATTAAGAAAAGTCAATTCAACTGCCCTTGTACGTAACATTCCTTAGTTTTCCTTAATGTTTGTTCCCTCGCCTGGACTTGTCAAGAATAAGTAAGGAAATGAAGTAAGGCCATGCCTGGTAATCGAGGGAAATTTCCACCTGATGGGTGAGTTGATTAAAAATACATCAAACATTTTTGCAGTGTGTAATCTCTTCGCGCGGCTTATATATATACGAAATGCGGTGTGGTCTCGAAAAACTTTTTAAAAGTCTGCCAATTATCCTCCGAGCGGAACGAACTTTAAATGACGTTAAACTTCTCTTGAAATAGTGCACTGAAGTAAAAATGAAACTTTTGACTCAGTCTTATATATATATAATAGTCCGTCATTTACATAACGGGTATATATAGACCCGTTTTTCTTATTCTTCAAAGTTCTACCGGATCGAGTTCGATGTGAAGGATCGCGCATTAAAAGGCAGAACTTCTCGACGGATCAGCTGGTCACTCGTATAGTGTCGCTCGAGTTTTTCCATTGAAGCAAATTAATTATTATTATACGTCCAACGCGCGAGTGCGAGGAAGAAAAGAAGCCAGATCGTTGGAAATTGGTATGACTTTCAAGGAATAATATTTACCCAGTGTGCGCTGAAGTAGACGCCCTTGAAGCAGTGCCGGAGTTCCTCGTGAAGCATGGGCTCGTTGCTATCGCGAGCGCCGCAGGGAAGAAGAGGACCGTCCTCGAGGGTGGCTTTTGGATGAGGCGGTTTCCAAGGGAAGTTCGTCCCTGTGGGGTCTGCGAGGGCTCGTTCGACACCCCCTCTGGTCACGACGGAGCCGTTACCACTCTCCAGCAGAATCAGGGTCGGCACCCCTGCCTTTATCCGGTACCTCCTTGTCAGTCTCGTCTGAAAGGAAAAATGCAAAAATACTAGAACATCGTACCTTTTTTCGAATTTTCTACATTTATTAATAAGAGCTTACGAAGTTTTTTGGAGAAAGGAAATGTGGAGGATGGGATCGTTGAATGGGATTCAGCAGAGAATATCGGAATTCTATGAAAATCTATATAAATTGGCATTTTGCGCTGAATTCACCGTCGATGAAGCATGCATGTCTAACGAAGGGCTATTATCCACGGTGGTTATACTAAATATTTAATTAACCGTTCCTCAAAGCAACTTGCGGACAAAGAAACGTAATTGCAAAGGCACAAGGCGTATATGAGCGAAATACCATCTCATAAACGTAACCACTCGTGTGTCAGATCCTGCCAGTCTCGAAGGGGCGTCCACCAGACCGCTTTCAGTTCCTAAAAGAAAAGCAAATTACCGCCAAGTCTTTCCAGATCATGTCTGCGGTGATGTAAACCAGATGGAGAGAATTTAACATTTTTTTTTTATTCATATTAAAACAAATCGCATTTGGCAACCATTCTTCACCTATTTTTTGCGAATAAAAATTCGAAAACGATGGTCAATCATTTTCAATATATTATTCAATGAATAGTAAACAAACTTGGTTTGGGTGTAAAAGGTGACCTTGGTTTTGAACTTCAAAATTATTTCAAGGTCACCTTCGTTTTTTTGAATGGAAAGACCCTTTTTTGATCTCGGCAATCGAAGGAGCGGCAAATTTTACATCAAACTTGTCTTATGAAAAGATTGTTTTTGCGACCTTGAAAAGGCCAAATGTCTGAGAAAAAAAGGAGTTAAAGTTACAATGATGACCTTGAAATACTCTTCAGGGTCGTAACCATGATTCCGTTACGACGCACTTCAATCGTGTAATTGGAGGTAACAAGTATATACGTGAGATCGTTTTTCAGACATTTGACCGTCATTTTGTACCTTTCCAAGGCCGCAAAAAAAATTTTTTCATGAGACAAGTTTGATGTAAAAATGTTCGCTCTTTCGATTGCCAAGGTCAAAAAAGGGTCTTCACATTTGAAAAACGAACGAAGGTGACCTTGAAGTAACCTTGAAGATCATCGGCAGTAAAAACCAATGTCACCATTACACCCAGCCCCAAAATATCCAATAATAAATTTTTACGCTTGTCTCTTCCGCGTGACGAATAACGGACAAGGCAAAGTTGGAAAGAGTATAAACACCATATAGTGATAAGCCCCGTAAAATATTATTCCAGGAGCGATACCATGGCGAATTTTTGGGCAAAAAAAATCACTTATTAAATCGTTTTCCCTGTAATTTTACGCTTCGACGGATCGTGAAGTGCCTTTTTAACTCAGTGCAAAAAAAAGGTAAACGGCGAATATGGACGATCCTCTTAAAATTAGCGACTGACAATGAAAATGCTAAAATTCGACTTTCGACGTTAATTCGGCGACGGAATATCTCTGACGAAGGGGCAATTGTTGGAGGATTGGGGGGAGGGGGGCATATATCGACAATGTCGCGCGCCCCGGAACGATATTAAAAATCACCCCATTGAAACACGCAGGGGCGTAGCGAGATCGCGCCTCGAGGGCTCTTTGGACGAGGCTACTGTCTGCTCGACAACGGGAGTAGTGCCAACTACGGTACAACAAAACACGTTCGTTCCCTACTTCTGTCATCGTGCTAGTCCACGGGTTTTGCCGCTTACGGCGAAAGCTTTGTTCAGTCCTTATCAATTTCTGCAAAGCCCATAACGTCAACAGTTGTAGTTCTGATCGTTTTTATTGACATATTCGCTGAATTTATGAAATTATCACTTTCATTAGTTTTCTGATATTTTATTAGTGATGTTAGAAGTACTGTCAGTAGTATTGTCAATTACCAAAAATGTTTTCGATTTAAAGCGTAATCGAAACAGGATTGGAAAGTGAATACAGAATGATTCGAATGGATTTAATTGAATTCGTACTCCATCCATTCGTACTAAATCCAAAAATTGTTTCTTAAAACACTGAATCCCGCCGAATCCAGAAAAGAGAATTCATATTAATTCAGAAGAATCCACTTTAATCCCAAAACTAATATCGCCGAAAATGATGGTATATTCTAGAAAAAAATATAAAAATAATGTCGAAAATATATAAATGCTTCGCAATCTGAAAATAATATTTTCGAAGGGATTGAAACTGATGGGGTATACATGGATTCAAAGGCATTCGCGGTGGTGTGAATCCAAATGGATACATATGAATCCGTTTAAATACATTTGAATCCATCTGAAACCATGAAAAATTACAAATTCAAGGGGATTCAAATTTTCAATCCTGTCATTTCTCATTTCTTCATAAAATCACGTTTATCATTTCGTCATTTATCAATTTGTCACTTTTATCATTATTGTAGTTTTCATCAGTTTGATAAATATATCCTTGAAGCCAATTTTGTGACAACTAATTTTATAGTTTTCGGTAATGTCAGTAATTACAGAGTTAGTATAATTTCTCAATTTGTAATAACATATATAGTTCTTAGGTTTAGAAATTTTTGTTTTTTCTTTGTTTTCATCAGTTTCTTTTTATATTTTGTAAATTCGCCAGTTTTGTCAATTACGTCAATTCTGCCACTTATGTCAATGTTGTAACTTTTGGCAGTTTTGGTCAATTGTTCATTTTTATAATTTGTCCACGTTCGTGGCATTTCATCACTTTTGTCATTCTTGTTCATTCATCACATTCATTAATTACATTCATTACTTTTTATATAATTTTTCGATTAACTGCGTCAATTCTATCTCTGAAGTTAACACTGGTATACTCGATTCTTTTCTTAATGTTCGTCATTGTCTTTAATTTTCTTTTCCAACTCCGTAACCAATGGTCATTTTCCCCCAAACAAGAAGTCTCATTTCATCCGTTCAAGCATTATTGGTTGAAGAGCATATACCCTTCGAAGCGGAAAACCCGTATTGGCCCGATCGAACCGATTAGATTTCGTTCTGATCGAGTCTCTCTCTCTCTCTATCTATTGAAGACGACTTGCAGTTAAATGTCGAAGGTCGTTCGAGCGGAAATATAATTTATGCAGAATCCTGAAAGAGGATTCTCGCACAGTCGTGAAAGTCGTGGGTGAGACAAGGACGGTCTCGATAGACGGTCTTGATTAATGATTTAAGGGTGAGAGTTATCGAAGAGGGGGCCTGCTTCTGCAGACACTGATGGCGCAAGGCGTTGCAGAATCACGTGCGATATATACCCGAGGCGATACTTTCCTTCATTTATTCAGCCCAATCGACTGTCATGTTTCACTTCCTACAGGAATTATTCAGCGGTGGGTCGTTCGTGTAGGTCCATCCTGTACCATCCAACTAGAAGTGGCCATTGTCGTTGCATTATTAGTTCGTTTCATTTGCAGCGAAATTTATTTATACATTCTTGATTTATTTTTCAATGGCATATTCGGGTGGTAAAATTGATATTATGACATATTCGTACGAGATAAGTCATATCATCATTAATTGTGTCCTCAAATCAAGACCTTACTAAACTATAATGACAGAAGACGTGAGTGAAGTTGCATTAAATCGGTGTCTATAACATTCCTTAACATTTGTATGACCCTGATAGATCTCGCGAAATCAGAAAATCACTTCCTATGAAAGAAATGAATCCCGATAACACTGATTAGCCTCGGCTAAAATATTTTTCCGGCAGTACTTCCGTTTCATTTATAAACCCGACTGACACTGAATTCAACCAGAAACTTTTTGAAAAGATTGTCGGGGTGGGGATGGGGAGAGGTGCGTTTCGCGGAGGAAAATGCTTTTTCTAAAAGTGTTATTCATCGTCACTGCGAGAAAAGGACTGCCGAGATAACACGCGATGTATATGCCGCGGGAGAGGGGGGGGGGGGGGGGGGGGGGGGGGAAATGGAAAAGAAACATATACTCGGAACACGGAACGTGAATATTACGTGGGATACATCCGTCGGAGAAATGGAAGAGGAGCGAAGTAAAGGAGATTTCAGGTGTAGACAAAGTCGGTGCTTGCACGAGTCCACGCGTATATGTGACAGAAAAAACGTTTATTTATTCCGCAGAGTCGTTTCGCACCCTTTTTTTTCCTTTCATACGTACGATGACGCGTCATTTTTTCTCTGCGAGAACTTTGATGAAGTCCCAGAATTGAGACGATTCTACGTGAATGCGAAAGATTATGTGATATCAAAGTATGGAATGATGCAAATGACAAATTTTAGCATAAAATGTTGGTATACGGGCCTTTTTGAGGGTCACTATGATTACGAATCTGAAATCAGTTTTTCAGATCCGAGATGGTGGACAAGATTTAGAAAAAAAACAACCAATTTACGCCAAAGTTGGTATAAAACTGGGGCTAACAAGAATCGTCCAAAATCTGACCGGGATCGCCATAGGTACCCTACGGTGGCAGGAATTTTTCAAAATGACCTTCAAAAACTGTTTCAAGTCCAAGATCATGATAATGGATAAGGTTATGGACTGAAGATAAAATTTCAGCTCTTTCCAAATCCACAATGAAAAAAAGTAAATGTTCCCACTTAGAAAACAACATTTTGACCTTGGAATGAAGTTGGCGGTGGTCGTCGGAGGACATCGTCAAGGAAGTGGCCAAGGTCATACTTGAACGTGGAATTTCCTGCCCTTTTCAAATTCCAATAAAAAATGGGGGGTTCCTATTAAAAAAAAAAATTGAATTTGACCTTGATGTGACCGGAAGTGACTAAAGTTTATGTCGTACGAAAACCAACTATGGTTGTCGGATGTAAATTATACACATAAAAGAACTTTTTCTCTCTTATACGTAAAACGTTTTTCGGAACACCGCAAGGAGGAAAAATGGGAATTTCCGTCGTCTCAAAAGGCTTTCAACGGCATGCCGACAGTGGCGTATTCAAAAGGTGATGCACTCAATGGTAGTGCTCGCGACCAAGGTTCCATAATGCAAATTCTCCAATGGGTTTTTGTGGTTCGGTTGCAACAATAATACGCACGGATGAACACAAGGATATGGGAATTGGCATGGGTCGGGTTTCGCTATTTTCAGAGGCTGATTCGATTTTCCCTTGATTCGAACTCCTCCCACAGTTTGATTAGCTTCCTCGATGTATTTCAACGGATTTCCCCAGGATAGCACTGTGTTGAACTTTACCGTTTCTCGAAATGTAGCGAGTAACGTAACGAAAGTTATTTTTCGACTTACAGAGACATTTTGACTATTTTCTTTAATCCTTTTTTTATTTTTAAGCAATTTAAATAAATATCATTATTATAGGACAGCCTGTAACAAAAAACAACATTATCTACGTCTCGACTATTGTCTAATGTCTATTTTTTTATGCATTTAAGACATTTATTATTATTTATCTTTGTTTTATTCATTCCTTGCCCCTTGATTCGTATAGTAGTAAAGTAAAACCATTAACATCGGGAAGTAAGCATTAATTTGTGAAAACTACATGAGAGCGCCTCGCATATATTTCGCGAATAACGAAGAAATAACTAGGAAAGACGCGCATAATTATGATTGAAATTAACCTTCAAATAGGGGCCGCCATTCATCATCGTTAGAGATGGCTGCGGGTGGGATTACACCGGGCGTTGACCCGTGTGTGAACGGATACTTATCTTCTTCGTCTGATCCTTATCGTCTGGGGTGTCAAGATAAATTCATGGGTTCGTCAGCAAACTACAAGCAAAAAGACAATAGGCATTTGATGTCGCGCCGACTTCCATCAATTAAGATCACAATCAAAGCGAAACGGTATACGCCATTTATATCGGCACGAAAACGAAGCGATTGAAAGGCGGAAGTAAAAATGATTGTGCGAAGAACGGCGATGATTTTCTAGTATCGCTATCATATATAAATCGCCGCGCTTAAATCTTTATTCTGTTTCTGTTACTTAATCCTTTGCCATTAACACGATTTTTTAATTGTCAATTATTTTTCCCATTCTTTTATTTATTCACACTTTATCCATTTTCCTTTAATCATTTTCATTTTCTTTTTAATTTCAGGTATATAGAAATTATTTCAATTAAAAGATTAATTTCAACAATTTGCCTAATCAATTCATGATTTTGAGAGATGATAATTGCAATCTTTAATTCTCGAAAATTAGATCTTGAAGAGTGACGTTAAATACTTGTATGACTTTATTATAATATCTCAAATATATCAGAAGCTAATTTAATGGTGCACGAAAGGTCTTTCTCGTATACTTGACGGTTTGCGGATCGTCTTGAAAACCTGTTCATGGTTATCAGTCACCATCAGTGGCACTTTAATGCATTTTTGATAAGAGGCTTAAAAGTCGTCTTATCCATCAATCATTAAGAGTATTGCAAAGTAATCTTTCTACAATGGTTTAAAATTTGTACAGAATCATTGATATAATGTTCATTTTATATTTTACGCACACACAGGAATGAGAATTATAAAAAAAGTATATGAAATATTAATCAAAATTAAACCGTTCCCACTTTGTTAATTAGATTAATTTTAACATGCGTATGGCGATAATTGATTACTTCGATCTACATTATTTCGAGAGATTGGTGGGACCACCGATGAATTTCAACCGCCTGCCCAACGATGCGATTCGGAATTCAAAAGCACCCAGGCTACGTTACATTACCCGCCGGAGGTTTGACGGGGTAAATGCCAATGAATGGCGAGGTTGATGGGAGGGGGTTATAAGAGGCTGGGATTGGATAAAGCCAGATAGGGCTTATTAAACTCCTGGGCTCATTGGATTATTACGGAATAAATAAATTGCACCTTTATCCTACCCTTTACAGACACAGTCTCATTCTAAACTGGATACTTGCTACTTCTAAATGTCCTCTACTTATAATTTTTCAGATTTATGGAGTTTGAATAAAACCTTATGGGCATTATATATACTGACAGGGTATAAATGGTTGATTGCGTATACTGGATCGATCTATTTCCAAATTATATTTTTTAATTATTAATTTTTAATAGTTCCAAATATTTCCTAAGGGCAAATTGTAAACAATACACGATCCGAGACACTTGCAATAATAGTTTGGTATTTGTTTTTACTTAAAGTTTTTTTATTGGTGAAATATTTTCCTAATCACGATTTGTTCATATTACATAAAATATGCTCAACTGATAATTTATTGAAAAATGCGAGTTGTAACTTTGATAAATTGTCCCTAGACGCTGATAGCGTATTGCAATTACGTAATCTATTCATCATTCCATGAAATCGATTAGCACTGCACAACCACCGCTGGACAATCATCATTACTGTCCTATTATCACATCTTGGATCTCGGCACACTGTGAGCATTCCCGTTGGGCAATCAATTCTCACCGGGAATGGGAAATTAGTGCCATTACTGCTAAGAACAGCTTTCCGCCATTCAGGTAATTCAAACAGTATATCTTTTCACTTTTGTCAATAAATAGTATAATATATTTCAGTTGTTACAGTATAACTTGTCTGTGGCAACTATATACTGTGACAAAAAATTGATTAAAAGTGACAAGAACTTTTAAAGACAAACAAATTTTCGCAAAATTGACAAAGATACAAATATATTGATAATTATCTTGATATTAACTATAATTATTATAATTATACTTTGATTTGTTTTCACTTCACATTAAAATAGCAATATCATATGAAGAATACTAAATTGGTCCAACATTTAACGGGTCGCAATAACGTGTTGAACAGTAAATCGATATTTAGTCGATGAAAGGATGTCCTATTTGGACGGACGAGAGATGTGTGGGTGCTCGATTGTTGTCCTGCCAGCTGACCAGATGGGCGCTATAAAGGACGTTATTGCCACTAAAGCTAGAAGGTAAATGGAACAGTAACAAAAGTCTGAGATGAGAATGTCTCCAACAACACGAGTGACATCATTCCGTTAATTACAAGTGACATAATGCCGGATCCAGTTCTTAAAGAGAGAACAGTTGTTTTGTAGCCTGATGATCAGTTGCCGTATAATGATTTATTAGAGAAACAGCCCGCATCGTAATAATATCCTGGCGTGATATCCACAAATGTATATTTTAGGTTGTGTTCATTTACGTGTACGAAATTGTCTTCTTGAAGCGTTCAAGATTTAGATCACGCAGGAGAATTTTCAATTATTCAAAGGACCATTTCACGGACAACAACAACTACTACTATTTGGGATTTGTTCATGCCTTACGTAGATAGTATATGCGCTTTTCAAAATCTGTTTTCAAGCATATTTTGTAGGTAAATTGCCTGTGCTGTCAAGAGTATAGTGGTCTCGCATAATTTGAAGTTTTATTTCATCATAATACATGGATATTTAAATTTCATTGGTTCAAATGCACACTTCATGGATCCTCTTTCTCACATACAATAACACAGGCAGACCATATTGGATTCGCGTTTCTAAAATTGTATAGTTATCTTCAATTCAAGATGACATTATTTCCATGTACAATTTTCAGATACGCTAACAATACATGCACTATACGTACTTCAATATTCCTTACAAAGTGAAACGCATAAAATTCCAGCAACTCGTAAATATATATGGTGGACCGCATACGTGACGTATTCAGAAACTCGAAGCAAGTCAACCCACGTTCCGAAGTTTCCCAAAGAAGGAATGAAACAGAATTCCTACCGTCGTCACACAAAAGAAATGAAGTTATAAAATTTCACCTGCGATTTAAAAATACAATTGAATGAATAAACACGAAAGGTCGAGCAAAAGAGACCCGGCTACTTTCTGTATGGGTATAGAACGTGAGGCTTCAGAAATCCCACCTTCAAACCAATGCCAAACAATTCTCTGTCCGTCTCTCACTTTTTCCCTCGGTCTTCTTGCACCCAGACCCTCTGTTTTCCCCATTTTGTAAACGTACGTATGTGGTATAGCGTCACTCGACAACCATACCCTGAAGGGTCTGTTTTACTGCGATGTGCACGACCACCACGAATCATTGGTTATGTGTCCGACCTATTCTATATATAGGCAGTATTACCGCTTCGCTAATTCCGCTTTGCATGAAACACGCTCATTCAATTTTCCTCCTCGTGCAAGGCAACATGTAATTAGCAGAAAACTACAACATTTCGAGGATTTAATAACAGCAGATCCACGAGTAACTTTAGATTTATTTATGAAATAAATGTCTACAGGCAGCTATAATTGATTTTTTAACTACTTCCACTTTTCAAAGAAAAAAATATTTCATTCCTTGCGGACTCGGTGATTCTTTTTATGTCAAAGAAATTTAGCATAGTGGAATAATAGCACGAAACTGTGTTACCTTATACTATTAACTTATAATGATTCAATACACTCAGCCTTGAGTTCACGTATCATTTATTGGGTCGTGAGATGAGTGCATGTTTCAAAATACGGACGCTCCTCTTTTCCTAGGATGACATTTTCACGCGATGCTCATAATATTACAGAGGATGCCATTCAACCAGTTCACGTCATATCCAGGGCTGAAACTACATGTGATATAATCAAGATTCATCACATCTGTGTATAATTAATTATATGTTTGACCAGAACGCGTTACTAGGAATTATATTAGGAATCCCCTTAATCAAAGCTGAACATCCATTCTGTACTGTAATCTCTGCATGGATTTTTTCCTATACATTTGAACTCCTGGAGGTGGGCACAAAGAAGACCAACACGACAAGTCTACGAGAAGAAAATGATCGAAATATCATGATTGAAAACGTGTTTGTAGTTTGGACCACCCAGAGGCAGAACCACGGTCAGATAAACACGTCATAAAAGATGGGGCGATGACGAATTACAAAACGTACCATCATACCAATCTAAGAAGCCCACGCAGAATACAAATAGAAAATGACATTACCGCAACGTTATCGCAGGGACGTAAAATAGTACAGACGCACGTTGGACCACACTAGACGAAATGTGGACGTACATCGTCGTCCGATGCAGGTATGTAGGAATATACTCATCCATTACCAGTAATTGGATTCTTTCCCTTTATAAGATATTAGATCAGCACTTTTCTTAAAATCCTTTGTTAGAAAACTTATCTTTTTGTTCATTACCATTGAGAAATAATCGTTACCAAAAGTTCCAACTAAAAACGCCCGATTCTTACAAACAATATGCTAACTAGTTTCCATCTTATTGAATTTCAGTAGGAATGTCCCCATCCAGAATCCCGATTTCCCGCGTGGTTTGGTGGCCCAATAAGTAACCCGCTGGTACTTTGGCATACGCGGCACTAGCAACGCGTGGTCGTACACGCACCCGGTGTGTATGCTTGCGTTTTAGCGACCCTCCGCGTAGCTCTTCACATCCATCTGCGAGAGGACCGGTCGATAACACACCGCAGTTACGGCCCCCTACCTCACTTGCAGCTATTGCTATTTCCCTCGCGTCCTCTTAGTCACCCAGGCCGCTTCATCCCGTTCGCTAGAGGACCGTTCTTCGTCGCGGGGATCTTTCCCACCTCGATCCCACCCTTCAATTCTCCTCCTCCTCCTCTTCGCCCTGCTTTTCTTTCGGATAATGCCGACATCTTGGCGATTCGCCCTTCCTCCCACCACTTAGTTTCCTCGTAACGCCCCAGGATTAACTTTTCCCCCGAGATGCCATCCCGACCTACCTACCGGGCGATATGAGAAACCTGATGGAGTTACGGTCTGCTTTTCTTTTATAAAGAACTCGAAGATACGAGCGTTTCATTAAGCAGGATTCACGAGCCTCGTCGTTTCAATAAATGTCTCGTATATTTCTTCGAGTTTCAACTGAAGGTCTGCGGAAAAATTCGCATTTCGAAGAAAGGAACTGTGGTACTACGTGTTTCCATGTTTCTGCAGTCGAGGTAGAAAACGCAGATGACGTCTAGAATAGCGTTATTAAATATACATCAGATGATGCAGGACATTATCCTGCAAAGAAGGAAAACCATGCGATGAAACTTGCTGATGCGTGATTTGGTAAGATGGATGAAATTGCTGATGGCATTATAACTCTTATCAAAAAATACTAGAAACAGGAGGTTCAAGAAGGAGTGGTGGTAGAATAGAGTTACTCTGTCGTGGTAGAGTGATTCTCGAGTTTTGTATATACCGCGCACACTAACGTGGATAGAATTGGCTTGTTCCACCAACCTGAAAAACTATTTAGAGTACGTACAAACCTATTGAACACTGTAAGTTCTATTCTAACCTTATTTACTTTTTAACAATATTTTGACCAGGTCTAAATGGATGCTAGGTGAATCCATCAGAAATCTTTAATATATATGACATCACGGAGACAACACACGCCATTGATTGCCGTCAATTTGTCGAACAGTATAATCGTATAGGTTTGTTATTCGGTTGATCATTTCATATGTTGCCCTTAGACAAGCTAAATATTTAATTACACTCGACGATCTCTAAAGTGACTCTTTCATGCAGAAGTGGACCGTGCTTAAAGCTCTCGTCAGATATTTCGTAACAAAGCTTTTTCGACACTGCATACGATTACAACATCGCTTTGGTCTCCATGGCACGCGTTCCGGAATGCCGACGTTTCCAACAGAGACGCTGTTAAATGGTGCTTTTCCTCAGTGATGTCGGATGTTCTTTTTCGGCGTATGCGACGCAAAGTCAGCTAAATTAAAGCTATTCGCTGAAAATGTGGGTCGACCGCAATAGCTCATTCAAACGACATCTTTTTACCCTTTACTTTCGTACCTATACGCGTCTTGTTTTACGTTCCATCATCTTTACCTCTGGGCCGAGCTTGAGCTTTCGTGAATTCTTTAACGCACAAAATGAACTCCGCGCTTGGAATTTCAAATCGGGCAAATCGCCACCGTAAATCTAGGATTCTGGAATGAATTTCATCTTACGATGAATACTTTGCATTTTGGTCCTTCATATCGGGGATACAACTGATGGAAAGTTCTAAATCTTGTCTGTACAGATGCGGATGGGATAATCCCATTATTGTTCGATTTTCGTGAAATGATTGCCTTACAGTGATTATCAAGTTCACATGACAACGAGTCTATTTGGTCCCATCAAACAATTACCATTATACGTTTCTTCATCGAATTTCTATAAAGTACGCTGAATCAGTCATCGGTTTTGTAAATTGACCAATCGAGATTCTCCGATTCTCTTATCTCCGATTTAGATCCGATCACTTATCAAATAATGTAAATGAATATTTACAGTGCTTTAACACTGCTGTTGGGGTGTTAAGGAACGTTATTAAGAAAATTGGACCTGGTGAAGAACCTTGTGGCACCTCCGCTGTTGTAATTAGGTATGGTGGTACGTCCAGGCCTAAAATTGCTTGACAACGATTTCTAAGACATTTATGGTATATACATTTACCAGCATCATTAAACTAACGAGGGCGAATTAATTTAATATTCTCAATGATGACGTCTGAATAGAAAATCGCATTATTTGGCCATGTGTGAAAGTTTGGTACCGTGATAGACGAAGCACCGTGGGAATGTAACCGAAAACGATAATAAATGCAGTTACAAATATTCGAAGTGGCGTATCCAAGATGGCGGCACAATTGTAATATAACTGAATTTAGGCGAATTTTCAAAATCTCAGTTCAAATTCGTTATCAGCAACCCCAGAAATTACAGCTAACTTTTGTTGTTATTCGGTATTCGCTTTTTATTTCCCTCCTAATTTCGTCAATTTGTCACGTATCACCATATTTCTTATATTTTTCACATATGTGGCACAAATATAGAGACGGCCATTCATTCATTAATGGATAATTTTAGGGAAAATCACGAGACGTGTCCGGTACGTGATCGCGACGACAATTTCCATCAGCCTCTCTCAACGTTACCTTCCGTTATCCTACCCCTCCAAACATGCTATACATATATATATATATATACATATAGGCAAATATTGAACCCTCGGAAACTGTCGCTGGAAACTGAGAGTGTAAATATCTTGTTATATATATCCAATGTCAAATATTTCAAAACGCATCGCTGGTTGGGACAGGAGTCAGCGATATTTGTTCATGCATACTAGTGGAATCGCATCGCATTATTCGAAGTTAAAATGCAATGATGGAAATTCACGTTTAATAATTTTGAAATTATCACAGAAAATCGACGTGGAATTATTTCAAGTCATCTTTTGCTTTGACGCACAAGAGAATGGCGTATTTAAACGATACAAAATTTACATATATATATGGTTGTAGCTAAGGTTTAACAAAATTCTTTTATGAATTGAAATAAATGAAATTGCACGAACCAATGCACGACGTTCATTGTTCATTTAATGGCATTTCGGTGATCACTGCGAAAACAAATCGAGAAAATTGAATAAAGAAGAAACCCCTCTTTGTTTCGCTCGGTTTCGGTAGCCGTGTACGTACAACCCAACTTCTCTCTAACTTCACCCCATTTTCTTCAAGAGGAAATCGATAATTCTATTGCACTAACGTGAAAAATGTCGCGGAAAGGCAAGACGGTCTTGCCGAGCTTTTCCCTTGTTATCGACGTGGACGGAGTCACAAGTACATACAAAGGGCCACTATGCGCAAGGGACCGCATTAAAGGGAGCACGTGGCGAGCGCACAGTTCGAGATTCGTGGGAGGGGAGTTTTATTGTTCCCCGGTCGTTACCGAATGGTAGATAAGGGATGTGGGCATAAGGAAAGCCAGCGATTTCCGAAAGTTGCGGAAAGACAAAACTCAGTGCAACAGTTGGGATTTTTTTTTAACTGTTTGTTGTTTTGCATTTTATTTCATTTATGGATATAAAGGTTCATTTTGTTGAATTTCGAAGATTTATTATTACTCTAATCATAATTCGTTTAATTTGATCTATCATTTTGTTGGAAAAGTTCTGAACATAGAAAATTGTTGATGTTTTCTTTCTTAGCCTTTTATATACATATTTGGTCACGTAAATAAAACAAAACTCCCTCTTCCGTTAGTCGAGTGAAATATTTTGCAATTTTAAATTAAATTTAAATAAATTAAACATTAAAATATTTTCTCAAGCAACACGAATTATTATTGAATATATTTCAAAGTTTGGCAAGTCTGCCAGACTCGGGATTCTTTGCGCACGTTTAAAGAACAGCTAAAAGAAAAGCACGTGTTCAAGTAACTGTATAATAGAGCTCTCTTAAGAAAATCGTTTTGAGCAAAAAGAATCTGCTTGAAAAGCTGCTGACGCTGCTATTCTTGATGAATGGAAACGCTAATGGTCCTTGGCTCAAGAATCCTTTTTCTCGATATTCACTTCAACAATGGCCGGCTACTTTTCATTTTCGGTGCTATCGACTCTCGGCCAGAGTATAATGGCAAGCTCAGCGATAAGATTGAAATTATGGTTTCGTAGTCGTAGATAATTTTTTAAGTCAGCCATGATGTTATTTTAAGTATAAAATCTTCGTTTATACTGTAAAATTACTTGACGATATATAAGTTTTGTTTTATTAAAAAATCACTTTTATTCTTTTATTACAATTTTATTATTATTTATTAACCCATTAAGGACCAAGAGTACGCAAAATGTACAACAACTGTTGCGGCTCTCACTTTGTATGAAAAAAAAGTTTAAAAATTTTTCAAAAACCATTTCGGACGTAAAAATGATCCCTCTTTCAGGTTCCGAAGCCCAAATTTGGTTATTGTTCACTAAAAAAAAAGTTACGGCACATTTTATGAAAGAAAACGCGATTTTTTTAGAAAGAAACCATTTTTAATCACCGTTATCACATGAAAACCGAGTGCAATTTGCCACGATACCCCAAAATATCGAGTCATCGAATCGTCAGCTATCAAAATCCATGGTTAAATCAGCAACCTCGAAAACCATCCGAGTAACGAGTTCCGGGCAAATCCGATGAATTTGAAAAAATACGTCCGCCATATTGGATCCGCCATTTTTAATTTTGAAATACCGACACCAGATTCGTATTCAGCACCCCTA
>JAPYZR010002110.1:0-21059 GCA_030522945.1 Trichopria nigra
AACGTGGACATTTGATGAAAAAATAGGGGGTAATTTTTTTTGCCGACATGACCAAATTCAATACTTCGTCCGACCTACGGTGCGGGTCGAAGTAAAAAACTATCTTTCCATAAGAATTATGTATACACTTGTCCTCCAGTGTTCCGCCATCTTGCCTCGTGACGTCATAACGTGAAATGCTCTATTAGCACTCCCGCCAAATTTGCGGGCCTGCCGCTTCCGAGCAACGAGCCTAGTTCCCTATTGCGGAGAGTGGCGGCAGTAGCGTCGCTCTTAATCGAGTGTCTACTGACGCTACTGACCGGCTACGGTCGGTATATATTACAGTTAGCGTCCAAGTGTATACTAACCGGTATATATTCATTTAGAACTTTCCACTATAAACTGTACTCTCTATTCTATAAGAGAAATGAAAAAATGTAGACTGGTACACAATTAATATGTAGCGAGTCAAATGCAACTTTTAACGTTAGAGAACTGGCCACGGCAGTTAACGAAGCAAAGTGCTAATTACATGTGCCCTGCAATACCGACGTTCGCAGATTATGCAGGCAATGGTTTATTTATCGACTTTCAAATAGCATCCCCGACTTGAGCTCTACTCGATCTATTCTGTGGTAGATTTGCAGTAAAGACAGTGTATATATTTCACGGCATACATGTTCACGAAGCGACATATAGATTCTGCGCTCTATATTTTTCTGTTTTTCTTTTTGTTGCGCCTTACGAGTTCATGCCTGCTCAAACGCTACCTGTAATACCGACCGAAGTTTCCAGTAACGCTGCGGGGAGTCGCCGCTCGGTAGTGAAAATTTGGCGGGAACGCTCGGGAGTGTCCAGTACCGCTCCCAATTCGAGAGGAAAAATCACTGGTCCGTCGAAGTGTGAAGGTATATTTCGTAGTTCGCGAAATTTACCAGTAAATAATAAGGCATCTCGAGGGACATCATCGGAGCCTGACGTCATCGCATTTCCGGAAGCAAGCTGAAGAATACGTCTGCTAAGGTAAGTGGATTACATCTGCACCGTTTAATGCTTAATTCTTTGTTCTTTGTCGTGAGTGAATTTGATTCGACTTTTTGGGGAAAAGCCGGTATTCGGATAAGTATAGCCAAATTTGCGCGACCTAATTGACAGAAACCTATACGAAATTTCGTGACGTCATATCTAATATCAATAATTACCTTTTGGATTACTTTAACGACGTTATGTTTTTATGAAAATTATTACATTAATTAAAAAATTATTAAAAATTATTACATTATTAATTATAAATTAATTTCTTAATGATTTCGGAGTTTTTTAAAAAACATTCAATTTTCGTTTATTGTTCAAAAATTTATGATGTTAATTTTATGAGAGTATTGTTATTATTATACTATTATATTATAGTATTATTATATACTATAGTCATTTATTATTATTTATATTATTATATCGTTATTATATTACTACGTGTCCCATATCGAAAATTGCAATTCCTTTTAATTTAAACGTATAAATTATAATAATATTACAATAAAATATCTTTTTTTAAATTCTAACCTTTTTAAAATATTATTAAAGGCGTTGCATTAATGTTTATTTTTATTATTATTATTATAGAAATAATATAATATTTAGCAGACCTATTTAAACTACAAAGAAAAAGGCAGAGAAAAAATGCTGTTATTGTGATTACACAAAATTATTGAAAAACATTATTGAATATCGAGATTACAAAAAAAAATTCTGACAATGACAAATTGTCAGTATCCTTCGAGGAATACACTTGAAGCTTTTTTCGGTAACAGTTTTTAATAATTTTTAATAATCTATGAAACATTCTGAAAGAATCCCAACGTATCGATTGCAACGACCAAATGTCATGAAAAAAATATCGACAAGAGAAGCAGAAATAACCAAAAGATCATAATGTAGAGATAACAAGAAAATACAGAGAAACATCGATCGATGATAAATATATGTGTAAAAAATGACGAAGGCCAGAAAGGTGTAAAAAAATACAATGAAAATATATCGTCATATCAAGAGTAAAAAGTATATGTATGCCGACTACAATTATAAAATAGTAAACCATCAAATAATTTATCAACGGATAAGGGTTTTCAATCTACTTTCGGAGTCACAACAAAGCAGGTGATAGTAGGTAATAGAGAAACGTTGAAAACTGTGCGGGCAAACGTAGAACAATAGTAGTACTCTTATTATATATCCGCCCCTCTTTATTCGACTCTTCTCTCGCGGAAAGCTATGTTCACTGTTATAGTGCAAAACTAGAAACGCTATA
Organism: Trichopria nigra; assembly: GCA_030522945.1. NCBI lineage: Eukaryota > Metazoa > Arthropoda > Insecta > Hymenoptera > Diapriidae > Trichopria > Trichopria nigra. The sequence continues at coordinate 2,291 of JAPYZR010002110.1, forward strand.
TAGGTGTGTGGCAACGGCTAAACAGGCGATTCGTATTCTGGACGGTCTTTCCATCTCGAGAATCGCGCCAGTTTCTGTCAGTCAGAATGGCCAGGCGAAATTGCCCTCTCCGAGCGTGTACGCCTAATCAGAAATTAAATCTTAACCTTAATTCCCTCCGAACGCGACTACCGAGATGTCGGAGGCAGTCTCTTAAAGAATTCCTGAATCGCATTCATAAACCCATCGCCTTCCTGGATTACGCACATATTCTCTTTCTTTCTCTTTCTCTCTCGATCCGAATACGTTGGATGTATATGCACCAAAAATGGTTCAAATTACAATCGAAAGAATTATTTATTTATTATTTTTCATTATATTATATTCATATATATTATGATTTAAAAATAATAAGTTGATTAAATTCTTGACTGCTATATGCATATTATTATATTGTATAAGAATGAGTACAAGATTTTTGTAAAACAAATATATATATATATATGTTGCATTGTTGGAGTTCATTTGTTTTCCTTATAGCGTAGCGTTCCAAGAACTACATTAATTTCAATGAGTTTCGTTATTATTGTTATTGTAAACAAAGGCGCCAGGATCCAGGAGCTCGTCGAACGGTGTTTTGGTTTTTCGGGAAAGATCGAAGGATGGAACATGGAACGACAGTTTATGTTTGGCAAGCATTAAGGTGGTTCTAAAGTAGAACAGTTATCGACCGAGCTTTTCAACCATAAAAGTACGAATAAAAAGTGATTGAAAAGTTTTTTCAAAATTCGGGCTTTAAAATTAAACGAGAATTATCCGAAATAAATTATACGGGTCAGGCTGTAAAGCAGCATAGGCTGTGTCTCGCCCTTTGTATGATTTTTTTTTTATTGTACAATAAAGTCATTATTATTATTATTATTATTATTATTATTTTTGGTGCTGGTAAGAAAAAATAATTTACGCATCACAATACGTAAGGGACAATAGGTGCAATAAAAATTATAGGTCTACACCCCTAATATATTCAAGTAAAACCAATGCATTAAATTGTTTGCAACAATTGTTTAAATTAATTTTATGAAAATTTACAAGTTTAATAAAAAGAATCTTGCACTACTTTCTATCAGAAACACATCTTCAATCCAATTTTCGTCTTATCACAAAGTGAACCATTCGATATACTTGAATCGTATATCGTCGTTTGAAAAGGAAACAAACGACTCGATATAAATAAAATGTCACTTTTAGAAATTACCAATACACCGCGTAATTATTAAAAATAATTAATATGCCTTCATATGTATGAGCGTGATTTAAGAAACAAACGAGTCACCTCTTCGTATGCATGGGGACAAACGTGAATTATTGAGTTCTCATCAGGTCTAAAACAGTTTTTTACCGCCCTTTTCAATGGCATGTAGACGTGCAGAGAAAGAAAGAATGCCGACTAAACAGTAATGGCAACTATATAAGAAGGCTCTCATTTGATTTTATTTCCTGTGCAGCGGTGTATCCTTTATGCGCGTTGAGACGCGGTATTTCCGGTTAGCTTTGTGCGCGAACGGTTTAGATTGAATAGCCCAGAGGGCTTGTATCGCATGCATTCATGACTGTTTCATTTACAAATGTATTTCCTTTCGGTCGAAACTTTCAATTTAGTTAGATGTTGCCCGCGTCGAGTACAGGCGCGCGGTGCAGGCTTTTCCGCACGGGCAAGGAATGCGTGCGCTTTCGTGATAAAAGCAATAGTTAAGGGTAATTTCTGGACGTATCGGAATCCGAGCGTCTTTGCGGATTTAAAGAAGCATCGTGATTGGCTCGGAACAAACGTTGAGTTAACGAGAATGCGGTTGATCTGCTTTGATTGTTTTCGTGTTGGGATTTCAAATTGTCGGGCAAGCTTCATTATCTCTGCTTCCTAATACATATAATGTCACCGAAATCGAATTTCAGATATGTTACGCTTAATTTTTAGTCGTGTTTTTTTTTCACTCTTTTATTTTGTAAGTGATTTTGGTCATTTATTTTCGTGTCATTGTATTCAATTTTTCTATTTACCTAGATTTTGTTGATATCGAAATGCGTCTCAAGACCAATGAATTTATACAATTGGCCTTGGATTTTACATACAAATGTAAATTTTTTTTCTGTACGATTTCTATTTCATTAATTACTATATGTTTATAAAATCTTTCATCATTGATTTTCAGCACATATGTATATGTGCAGGGTGGGCCATTTTATTCGATCCACCCAAATATCTTAAAAAGTAAAGTGTGTTATACAAAAAAATTGTTCAAAAAAAAATTGTTCAAGATAATGGTGACCATCATTTAACATCATTGGTTTTGACCTTGTCAAACTTTGGGTTAAACAATTTTTTCGTATAGCGCATACATTTTGAGATATTTGGGTGGGTCGATTAAAATAGCCCGGCCTGAATGGCAGATGCCATACTGGCATTTCATGAATTTGAAAAAGTAAATCGAAAAAACCGTTAAAAAATTGATAAATACTGTTTAGATGCTTTGAAATAATTTTAATTTCCACTTTCTTCGCTTTTATTTTCGTTTATGTTTTTTCATTAATTTCCATTAATTCTTGAAATATTGTATTGTTTCAAAACTTCATAAGGAGCAAATGTTATTATGTACATTTTTTTATATCTACGAATTTTTCATTCATTTTTTTTTTATTTTTTTTGTTTTTTTGGTCCTATTATATTTATTTTCATACAACTTTTATATATAAACACTGATATCCCGACGCGTTTTCCAATCAAATTGAAATCGAAACCCCTGCTGACATCTAACGTTCACTCGCAGAGTCGCTACTGAAATATAGCACAAAAATGGTTAAATGTTGCATTTAATGTAATCGCCTTAAATAACGTGCAATAAGTGTTCATCTGTCCATTACATTATTAATATAATGTTGTTGTATATTATTTAAATAATGACAATTATTAACAACATATACTTCATGATAAAAATAGTATTCAGAAATAATTTAAAAAATATTTTGAAATTTTAAACATGTTAGTCTTTAAATTATAATAAGTAACTTAAATTTAATAACTAACAAACACGGAAACTCATGTAGATTTCGCAGAATACTTTCAACCTGATCTTCAACATTCTTAATCATAATTTTGTTTTCCTCGATTCCTTCCACTAAACACTGTTTTATGTCAAATGTTGAATGTTTTTGTCTCCTTGTCTACTTGCATTAAATTAATACTTACATTTTTCATTAATTATTTACTCTTTAATTCAGTTTTTTATTTATTTATTTTTTTATTACTTTTTTGCAGTTGGCAGTGTGACTGCTTTTAACCAATTGAAGTATTTTCGGTTATTTTGAATATACAATGATTAATTTGTTAATTTTCTTCACTTTTTACAATTGTTCCCTATTTTCTTTATATTCTACAGCTTTTGGTTATGTGTTCCTGATATTACTTTCTATATATTTCTCAACATAAAATGTTTATTAGAAATAAATACATTATTGATTTTAATAGTATTTTACGATTTTTTCTTTTATTTTCAATTGTTCCTATATGTCATGATTTCAAGTTTTGTTTTTCATTTTCGCAAATTTTCAAATATATAGACATTTCTAAACGATTTTGTAAAAAATAAAGGAACATTGATGCGAATAAACCAAATTATATCTAAAATTGACAAAATTCTATAATAAAAACAATAAAATTTATCAAGGTACACTATATAATATTATTAAAGATTATTTCACTTAAGAAAATATCAGCGAAGAAAATAATACTTATATGTACACTATATGAATCTAACAGCTTTATAAAAATTACTGAAAAGGTTAAATCTGACACTGAGTACATTGATGAACCAAAAATTGACAATATCATCCGTACAAGTTGTTAAAGACACCGATTATCTTTATAAACAACTTAAAACTGAAAATTTTTTGATGTGAGCCAACAGTTTGAATATCATATCGTAAATGCATCATCAAAACTTGAAACGCCTTTTTCTCGAAACTCAGTCAATTTTTATTGTATTTATACCTGAAATTTTACTTGTAAATTCTTAGGCAGATGGAAGTACACGGGGTTTTTAAGATTGATAAGAAATTCCATTTCTTATAGACAACTGAAAGTCGATGTTTTCACAACAAAAGAAAATTTCATCCAAAAATAAATTAAAATCTTGCATCCTTGCAGATAAAAACTAATGTAATTTTATGGACTGTTATTTTTTACTCTAGGTGGCGTACGAGTGCTGAAACCGACTACGCGGATTCAGAAAAAAAACATACTTTTAAAAAAAATTGTTTAAAACACAATCTTCTAACAGATAATCATCATTACACATTATCATTAAAAGAAGAAAATATAAAAATTTCAAGTTATATAAAAAATATCATATTATCATTTGTTCTGCTTGTATATCAATTAAATCACTTTAACAATATTTATGCCTCGAATGTCAAAGACACTTTGTATAACGTCATTTATACGTAAAACGCGAGTAACTTCAAAAGAAACTGTTTTCTCTTTCTTCAATAAATTAGTACTTAAAGTTCCCTTATCTACAAAGTATAAATTTCCTCCTAAAATTAATAATTTTGACTCTTTGGGCGAATAACACTCCATTCGAGTGATGTCAAATATCCCACGGAATCAGTCAAGGTTGCGGACGATAGTCGAGTTGGCGTCTTCGTCAATTATGAAGAGGGCCCTTAATAATTAAAGCGACCAGAAGGAGTTCCCTCGGGCGGCATCACCATCTTTCATGCTTACCGCTTAACGGCCGGGTGTCTGCATAGTTGCGTGTACATCTCGACACTTTCGGTAGCGCAAATCGACCCTTTCTTTGCATTAGGCTCGACTCGACTCAACCCCGGGGAAAGGGTTTACTTTATTCCCCCTCCCCCTCCCTGTACTCCTTATAGTCTTATTCGCCGTTGGCAAAAGATTAAGCGATGCCCATACGCACGTCTCTGCAATCAGCATTCGCGTAATCCTTTATAAATCAACGCTTACAAAAATTAACACCGGCTACTGGCGCTATCTGAGCCGTCCTTAACCGAGACGATGCATTACCCGAGTATGAACGCGCGCGAATATTTTCGAGGATAATGAGACCGAGGAAGGGCAACAAAATGAGAGACAGAACACACGGAAACTCATTTTTATTTTTACTGTAAAAAACATTGAATCTTGAAACACAACGATCACTTTAAAAAGTCCATATCAAAAATTCAAGTTGTTTTTAAAGTCTGCGAATGTAGGAATTAGGAATCCTTCTTAAACCGCCTCAAAATCTCAGGTATACGCAAAAAATTAAGAGCATGAAAGGAAATCTAAAAATGAAATTATAAGAACATGAAGTGAGAAAAGTTTCACCCCGTCCTTCGTTTAGCCACTACAATTACCATAGTTTTGATATTGATTAGTCTTTTGGAATTAGAACACTTAAAAATTTCGAATTATGATGAATCCATATATTACGGATATAATAATTATTTCCTATTGAGTCACACCATCCTAACGCAAGCATCACTTTATTGGCCTTAAAACTGCTGTAGAAGCGAATGATTTTAAAAACTCGATACGAGAAGCACACGAGAAGCTGAGAATAAGAGAATGAGAATAGGAAATCCATGGATTCGTCCCAATGTATATAGCTACATACTCGACGCGCTGAACGTGGCGGAGTATTATTCATACTCTGCGCTCGAATTCGATATCTGATTATCGTATGTCTTGGAACGATAGCGCAAATAATTAAACGCCGAGCTGCTGGGGGAATTTACCCGACGCACTCGCCTTGAAACGATGTGATGTCGGGGTTCGGGTTACCCCACACTACGTTCTGGTATCGATACCAAAACACGGGGAACGATTTGTTTGCTCGTTAATGGCAGTTAATACACGGGATGCAGAGTAACATTTTCGTTCTTCTTGTCGTTTTGTAATTCGAATCGATTTTAGTCCAATCATATAAATGGTCCAGTCAAGAATAACCCGGTCAATAATGATTCAATCAAGAATTGACAGGCCAGGATAGTTTAGTCAAAAATAGTCCACCTAGGAATGTTCCAGTCAACAATATTCCGTCAAGACTGATCCAGTCACGAATGGTCTAATCAACGATAGTCTATCTATATAGAAATGGTCCACTCACGAATGATCCAGTTGGAAATGATCCTGTCATGAATGGTACTGTCGTGAATGGTCCAGTCATAAATGGTCCAGTCGAGAGAAGTAGAGTAAAGAATAGTCCAATCATGAATGGTCCAGCACAGAATCAAGTAGTCAAGAAGAGTCCAGTTAAAAACAGTCCTTTTAACAATATTCGAGTCCAGAATGATCTAATTAAGAATAATTCAGCCAGAAATGGTCCACTCACGAATGGTCCAGTTGAAAATGATCCTGTCATGAATAGTCGAGTTACAAGTAGCTCTTTTAATAAACTTCCAGTCCAGTATGGTCTTTTCAAGAAAAGTTCCGGGCAAGACTGATCCAGTCAAGTTCAGTGGTTTCATTTCAGATAAAAATGGTCCAATAAAGAATGGTCAAATTGAAAATGGTTCAGTCGTGAATGGTGTAGTCATAAATAATCCAGTCAATAATAGTCCAGCCAAGAATGAGCCAATCAAGTCTGGTCCAGAATATTCCGTGCATGAATGACCCGGTCAAGAACAATTCAGTCATGAATGTTCCGGACAAGAATGGTTCAGTCAAGAGTCATCTAGGCAAGAATAGTCCAAGGAAAATCGATCCAGTTCACCAGACTAGTTTATTACAATGTCTTGAAACAAGAACTTACAAATAAATTCTGAAGAGGTCCACAAAAATGTCCGAAATGTTACATGTAGTTTATGAAATATCAACGACGTTAAAAGCGCCAAGAAAAAAATGTTATTAAAAATAGTCAAGTGAAGAATGATCTAGTCGAGAATGGTTCAGAAAAGAATGTTTCATGTCAAAAAAAAAAAAAAAACTTGTCTAACAGTGAAAGTTTCGTCTTAACGATTAATCGATAATAGACGAGGTTTCCATCTTCATTAACGATACAATATATGGATTAAATTGGATCATTTGCTTCAAACTAAATCGTCAAACATTAAAAATCGACTTTAACGATGAACGATCATAAAAGCAATGATTTTTCCCTGGATACCTCATTCAGAGCCGTTTCCTATCTCTCACGCAAACTCCGGGCAAACCCAGGTTGTCGTTGCCCGTATATATATCAAGTCAATAATTAACACCGGTTACAACTTGTGGGAATAGTAACGGCGTTTATGCTCCTGGGGACGTCGTATTTCAGAGAAATGCGCTCGTAGTGCCGGCGCGCGCTCTCGGGGTGTTAGAGGAGCCGCGAGGATTTGTCGAGGTGGAGGAGAGGTTGGTTCGAGGTGCGCGACGTCGCCGCCGCTGGTAGATGGTCGTTGGTTAGTATGAAGCTATAGGTGTGGCGCGGTACGGAGCCACCGGAACGATTTCAACCCGGTTGGATACGGAGGCACCAGATGAACAGATACGGAATACGCGCGCTGGAAATATAGATTTAGGCTAGCGACTCTACGTAGCATTGTCTCTCTACTATATATCTAGCCTTTCGCCCCCTTCAGCCGCACTTAACGACCCACCCACGCTGGAACACCCTCGGAGCATCCCCCATACCCCATTCCTCCATTTGAAACGTTCAAACACTCCGGCGAACTCGGCGGCGGCTGCATTCTCTCGGAAACTCTCGCTCGCGTGTGGAAGTATACGGCAATAGGATCGCGGTATCCGCGATGAGGGAATTCGGTCACACGGTTAAGTCTTAGGTTTAGGATTACGGTTTCGCAATCTTAACGGGCGAAGCGTTGCGGATCCATAAGCTGCTTCCGTCCTTCCATCGCAATTCATCGTTTGTCATTTCTTTGTTCCCCCTTTGTTCGATTCCGGAGATTCGGTGTTCGCGATAATGAACGGCTGCGTTACTGACTTTGGTGACTACTGATTTGCATTGGACTCTTTTCCTATATATCTTTTTTATTGGTTTTATTTACTTATTACATTTTTTTAATATTTACCTATTTATTTTCTCGTTCAAATACGTCAGAAAGGTCACTTGTCAATCTCCAAATTGGTCATTAACGCTACCCACTCCCCTACAACTTTTGAATCGGATTTTAAAAAGTTTTGAAATAGCAAATGGAGGAGTTATTTAATTAGATCATTCACCATTACTATAATAACTATTTTATTTCAGTAAACCGGTCATGAATTTATGAATCAAAAATAACTGTATTGCAATACCCATCTCCCCTCTAACTTTTAAGCCACGCCGTGAAACGACCCGACGAAATTCCCCAAAAGTTCAAAGACTTGACTGATTAATGATTGATTGATGAGGGCATTATTGATCAATAATCCAATCGCATGAATGACAAAACAAAACAAAAAAGTTAGAATGACAAAGGATTTAAAAAAAAATAACGGCATTTAATTATTATTTGAAAAATATTTCTCTCGTAAAAAGTGGCCTATTATCCATTTCCATCATTCGGTAATAAGTCTCGTTATTGCAGCTACTATTCGACCCGATTTATCGTTGACCGTGATATTTACCATGCTCGTGAAATTCCCCATTCCGCTGGCGCTCTCCTCTTTTAGCCGTCGCTCGATCGTATGAGTAGCCGAGAAGGAAGAACAACGCGAGTGCGGTTTGATTTACCGCCAGCTTAAGAAAGGATGAGGAGAGAATGGGTGAGGCTGGTATAGTAGCACGAGACTAGTTACTGCTAGATCGCCTATGAACGAGTTAATGGAGCGAGCGGACGAGCCTGCGGAGAAGATCTAGCAAGGATGCCGTGAGCCTAGGGCGAAGCTAACAAAGCACCAAGTCGTAATATATATATATGTATATGCATACAGTACACGTGTATATACGTGTATCTACTTATATGAAGGCAAAGATAACCGCCTCCTTACCGCGCCTCCTTATTCTACTATTTCAGTCTGCGTGACTCCGTCTCAAATTCAGTTCGTGCTTCTAATCGCTAATGACAACAATATTACTGGCATCCCATGAAGCTAAAGCCGTCTAAGCCGTCTCGTAGTCTGATTTACGGCCCATGAAAGGGATTCATTTTTCAAATGGATGCGTTTAAATTAGCGCTTTTTTAATTACTATTAATTAATTGCATAATATCTTAGTTTAACCGAAATATAACTTCTGACTCTTATTATTGTATATATATATATATAGGCGAATAATTTTAGAACAAAAGAGTATACGCTGTTGAAATATAAATTTGTTTGCTTGACTTTCTTCTTCATTCTCTGCGTTGTCCATAGTACGACATTTTGAATTTATATAACCCAGTGAAATTATTATGTATAATGAATTTATAACAATATAATTTATACGTTTTTGAATAAAGTTTGTATATATTATGAAATGACACGAAAAGAAACTTACATTTTCCGTGTGAAACCGTGTAAGGCAGCCCTTAAAGTAGTCTATGCAAATTTTTCACTCGCTGCATATATGTTATCGCAGTCGCGTATACGGGGCCTGGCTGTTGGATTGTTTGTCGTCGCTAGATTCCCTTGTCAGATTGGAAGAAAAAAGAGAGAAAAGTCGAGGCGGCGAAAGGGTTGTTACCCGACTGCGCTCGCGAGAGGGGGGGTGAAACAGTTTGCGCTAAATCAGAGGCTTGGTCGTTAGGAGGGAAGATATAGGGGCTAATTAAAATAAATCTTAGAAACGAGTAATTATACGTGTATTAGCCGGGCACGGTAACGCCGGTGATGGACGACGCCGCGGCAGATGTAGGAAAATGCCTCTTCATTCCTAGATTTCCCTTATTGCCGGACGCGGCTAGACGGACACGTTACCGCCATTTTCTGCAGCCACGCCAAAAGCTATACCCGCTCTCGATATCCACGCCAAAAAGTCCAAGGATCGACGGATAAAGTGCGATTAATGCGCGAACGTAAATATAAAAGGACGAAGAAGGTGCCGCTAATTTTACAATTGGGACTAAAGGACGCATTTAATTATTTCGGTATTTTGGTCGCTAATTCCCATTCGAAAATTAGAATTTCAACATTCAAAATGGCGGACCGAATGTGGCTGACTGCGAGTAGTAACGTCGGAAGTGTATATCAATAAAGCACGCGTTCGAATCGATATACGGTAATTCAACATCGATATATTCATCGACGGTGCAATTCAAACAATGAATATTTCTAAGAGCGACTTTTCCCTGTATCCGTGCATGCATTAACCCCCCCGATAAATCAGCATTTATCGCGGGCGAACATTGAGGGCGTGTTATTTAAACCTTTCGAAATCTGCCAAAGAGTTCTTTCCAATCGCGCCGTAATTTCGCCGCCAAATTTCACATGCATTTTCGGGCGCATTGCCGTTCATTATATTCCGCAACGGCTGGAAAAGAGGTACGAGGGGTAGGGTAGGGGGAAAGCCGAGGATTCGGAAATGAAAAAATATTATGTGCATCGCGGGCTAAAACAGCAGCGGCACGCGCGCGCCCTCATTTATAGGTTGGATATCGACGGTGCGGGAGCACTCGCCCGTGCAAAATCGCCTCCGAAATATTCAACTTTTGGCACTTTGGCGGGGGGTGGCGGCAACGAATCAGTGAACTCATTATTACAGTAAACCGGCGCGCGTATTATTATTTATTATTATGCGCTCGGCGTATTATGACTCTTTCGCCGGGACCAACGAGGTAGAGAGAGAGAGACGTAAAGATGATAAAGAATCGGAGAGTGAAAGAGAGAGAGAGCGAGAGAGAAGGGGAAGGGGTGAAGAAGAGAAACACCAGGCAAGAAGGATTGAAGCGAAGAGAAAGAGAGCGATAATTATCGATTGGGAATTTCATTTGGCGACTTAATGTACCGAATAATAATGCCAACGCCGCAGCACTTTTCATTAACGCGTTCGCTGTTTACGGCATTAAGGGTAATTAAAAAGCGCTGCCGAATCGGGCTTTCGAACGCGGCCGATTTGTAATTGTATTGGGAAACGACAAGCACCAATGGATTTTTTTCTTACTTCAAAAAGTTGAAAAAGTAGATGACCATCATCCGAACGCGGCTCCTCCTTTGAACGTGGACTACTGTAGTTGACTAATTCCCGACTAAATCCGTGCGAATCTTCATATACGGATCTCCTTTCAACTTTTATCAAGTTTGTTCAATTTTTATTGGACAAGTATTTGAATACCAGACCAAAATACCGATTACAGAACATATATATCCTGTATACAAAGTTGCATCTCCTTTTATAGGTCATCTTCATGGACCATATATTGATCAATAATGCTTAAAAATGAATCGTTGGTTTCAATCAAGTATCGAACCAACTGCTGGTAGGTCTCGAGACACAATGTCGATGCATTAACGACGACAAGCAAACGAGTTTTGCGAAGGTTGCTTGTGTGTTGGTTGGAGCCTAGCAGAAGAGACCACGTGCGTCAAATGGTTGGCGAGGATGGCCGTGGTGCAGGCGGCATTAGTGCCTACACTGGACAAACGGGAGAGTAAGGCCGATCCTCGCCAGGCTGCGAGGGTGAAGAGGTGCGGCAACGAGACCGCAACAGAGACCGTCAGGGCGCGAGGGAGAAAGAGAGACGATGTGGAGGAACAGGAATAGAGGAGGTGGAAGGCGTTATTGTTATCTTAGATTTATAGTCATAACGGATGGTACTACCTCGCTAGCCAGCAACCCCGAGCGGTCTTATAATCACCCTCCACCCTTCCACCGACCTCGACCATCCGACTCCCACCTCCGGCACCCTCCACGAGTCGTGGCTCGCCCTCCGACGCGCACCTCCAGACCTCCGCAGTTTAAGTGATTTGCGACGTGGTGGAGCCGCCATGCAGATCCTTTTGCCCGTATACCAGCCGCATAACCCTCTCTTCTCTCGACTCTCTTCCTCGCTCCCATTCTCTTTTTTTCGCGCTTCTCTATCGCTTTACTATATATTTCCAGCTGGCTTGATGCATGCGCCGTCTCTTTCTTTCGAGCGGACACTCGCGGAGTTGCGTCGACGTTCTTGCCGAATGTCCGCTGTAGCTGTAGCCCAGCTCATGGCGTTGCTTGGTATTGTTACGTTGATATCAAGGCGGGGAAAATGTATTTTAAGGAATCCCTTGCCGACGGAAGGTTACTCACACAGTAACTGGGGAAATAAATGTATGCAACTACAGTATAGATTTAAATATATCGCCCTTTTCATCGATTGCCGCATGTATTTCGGTTGCACGTTCGATGTATACTTCATTCTAGTCATGTACTCCCTTTTCCAATCTGCACTGGACGTCTTCTGGAAGTTGTGCGTCCAGATATGTACGATATGACGAATGTCCAGAATCAAACGTACGCTGGACGATGAATGTACGACTAATTTTTGCCCGTTAGAACATCTATTTACGTTTACGTCCATTATAAGTATACAATGGACGTCATTGATCATATATTGCGCTCGATCTGGACATACAAGGGACGTGCTACCTTGGAACTGATCATTTCTTCCAGGCAATTCATTTCGTAAATAATTCCTGACTCTTATTTATTAAATTTCCAATTATTCTTCGCTGTTGTTAACTTCGTTCATTGTTTGTAATCAATTATACACAAGATGGCCCTGGCGGACTATGCAAATACACTCGTACGAAAGGCCAACTAAAAATAATACCCTAAAATTAAGCTATAGATGAAATCGAATTTTTGTACGGTACATTGTGCGCAAAGATTCACCCTGTGTATTATCATTAAGTATTCGTTGTACATCTCATATATACCCTTCATTAATTCAATTGTGAATATAAATTTTCACATTTATCTTGTTATTTATCGCTTTCCTTTCTTACGATTTTGGTTACGTATGGTTGTTCTTGACTTTGAAGCGAGAAATTATCATTGACTGTTTGTTTTTGTTTTTGTCGCTCAATTATAGTTTTGATGTGCATTCAAATTATTCATCATAACAGTTTTATTCTCATTCACTTTTTACTTTCAATATATATATTCGTTGTTTGTGATCACTTTGTTCTTCAACTTAATAAAAAATGTTATAAACAAGGTCTAGCTTTTTTTTTAATTATAAACATCGTAAATTAAAGATATACGGGGTGTCAACGGTACATCCGAACATAGGCAAAGGTGTTAATGCCATACAGAGTTTGCAATTGGTTAGTGACTTTGTCGTACGACGATTTGTACTACATTATTACATATTTTCTAACTTTGTCCAGAAAGAAAATAGAAACACATTGACGATAATAATAGACGAGTCGTGCAAAGTATATACGGGTTTTTACAACACACAGGTGAATAAATCAAATAATGTTTCGTAAATAGCTGCCACTGATGCATTTTCTGAACAGTTGAACTGCATTGTTGTTTTTGTTTTAACGATTATAACATATTCATTAAGAGTTTTAACAATGTGTAAGTGTAATATAAGTAGTACAACTCAATAATTGGCAAGGTCGATGTGTTTGTCTCGGAAGTAGATAGATTTCTTTTTTTCTTATTATCTACTGACACGAGCGTTTCGCGCTTCAAGCTCATGAAAAATGTCATCGGCATGGCCTGGGACGTTGACAAGTGACATCGAATTAAAACTACTACAAACAGGTCTCGTAACTTAGATGAGGAGGCCGTCACAGCCCTCTGATTCGTATTACTGCAAGATGTGTCAAACATTTTATACAACATAATGTTTGACACATCTTGCAGACTATTATATAGATATTTTGTCGTTTTATAAACTTCGTTATATCTATTTTACTATGGTTTATTTATCTTTTCGCCTGGTTATTTTAATAATAATCTTCGTACAGGGTGACAACGATCTGCTCTATCTAAGAATAAATTATTCGATTTATTCAAATATTATAATCACTTGTTTGCTCTTTTTACATTTATTCTTATTGATAAAAAAAAAAAAAAAATATTTGATTTATTCAAATAATTTTTTGTGAACAGATGCCTCTGACGAGAAGGACATCATAAAAAATTTAATTAATTAAAACATCTTAAAATAAGTATATATAGATATTGACTTGCACTAGTTAGAATTACAACTACAATTCCAAAAAATGTTTTCAATTTCGAAAAAATCGAGATTCAATCTTAATTATTAGTTAAGTATAGAAAATGTAGAAACTGATGAAAGAAAAGTTGCGATATACTCTCTAAATTTCATGGAATGAAATTTCACTCTACATTGGAATTAGTCGAAGAATTTCCACTCCTAATAGAGTGAAATGTCACTCTTAAAGAATGAAAATTCACTCCTTTACAAGAGCAGCTCAATTATCACTATTTGTGAAGTGAAATTTCACACTGAAAAATTTTAGAGAGCACGTTACAAATATTAACATCTCGTATAAAAAAAAGAAAGTTTAAAAATAAGTTGCCCCTACAATACTTTTTTTCCATATAGCAAAATATCTCTGAATGTTTCTGACGTTAAGTGTTCGGCAACCAATGTAGATGTCGCATTTTCTCGAAAGTGATACACGCACAACGTTCTCTCTAAATTCCTTAGAGTGATATTTCACTCTTTATACGTCGTAAATTTTCGGATCTATTCCAAAAAGAGTGGACTTTTACTCCGCGTTAAAGATTGAAAATTCACTCTTTTGAAAAGTGGCTCAATTTGCATTCTTCAAGAGTGCCATACGATGATATTTGGACAGATCTTACTTACTACATTTTCTTATGCCGCTGCGGAGCGTATTCCGACAAAGATTACATATGTAACAGATATAGTTTAATGTCGCTATATTAATATGCTTTTGTGTTTATACGTACACGTGTGGGTTTGCATGTGATGTTTCTTTTTTTAATTAATTCCAATAATTATTATTAAAGTACACGGAATAAAAAGTATTGTTCGAGCAACCATAGAAATGATTCTGTCTACCATAGAAATGCTTGCGTCAATCTTGTGAATGGTTGTATCAACTATAGCATGGTAGGCCTAACAATTTGTGCTATTCCATAAGCAACTATTGATGAATGCATAATTTTCACTTCTTCCATGTATATGAATGACATGGGTTTTTTGACGTTTGATTTATGTTTGTTGGTCAATGCAAGCTATTGAATTATAAATATTTCTGTTTTTAAGTCAATATGACAATTTTCATATATGCGCCGTCGACTTTCCTACTGCTAAATGAAAATCATTTTTAGAATAATTGTGTTAACTTCCAAAAAGTCCCGGTCAGTGTATCATCCGGTTGTACCTGAATGATCATTAATCCGAAGCAATAAAAAACAACGACAAGATTAACGACAAGTTATCGATCACTCCCTGGTAGATGTATTGCCCTTGATTGCCTTTGATTTTCCGTACAAGGCCTTCCCTGGCATTAGATTCAGCATTAAATTTTCTACTTGCCATCAAGGTTTATTTCTACCAGGATATAACGATTCTATACGAAGACAGTGCTTGTCACAGTGAATTGTAAATTTCATGATGATGACATCCGTTATCATCGGACCCATTATTTTGTGTTTAAGAAATCAAACTCTTGAAATTTCTTACTGTAGTGACAATCGAGACATTCTTTTAAACGAATGGATTTTTCACATCTCTTAAGTGACATTTCACTTCTCCATAACGCGTTACAATTGTCTGATTCTCTATTTGGAACGATTAGCTCAATTTGTGGTCCAAGAAACTTGGAAGGAATGTCGCTGATGAAACGTCACTGGTCAAAAAACCAACACATGTTTCAACACGAACGATCGTATATGAAAATCACCTTAAATAATATCGCACTCGATAATACCTCCGAACCAATTCGTCGATCAAATCAATTACTTTTTACGGTTGTCGGAAATAGCAGCAGTTCAGGAGAAAAAAAAATATAAATATAGATCAATTGCTTTGTCAGCGATGTCGGTATAGTGAAAAGCGTTTCCGTATCATCGCAAAAATAAGGAATCGCGCTAAGCCATGAAAAAGGGTCAGAGAAGGAAACAGCGACGGCACGAAGCAGTCGGAGTCGAGTCCTTTACTCGGATCTGTTCTCTTTTTTTTTTTTACTCGGATGTTGTGACGAGCACGTAGGGCTGCGGATGGAGCCAATCAAGGAACCACCCCGTCAGCGGGTTTACTCGAACCACCAGTTGTTACCCTGTCTCCCGCCTACTTGCTTCGTGACTGTTCGACTTTGCGAAAATTCCATCCTCTGACTGTACCATCGAGACTCGTCTCGGCGACACGCGCGAGGCATTGTTTACTCTATGCATCGTGTAAGGCTTGATAAAAAAAATTCGATATGCGACAGACGTGTTTTTGGTCACTTCTCACTTGGAATTTACCAGAAAATATATAAATTTTATCTTCTGACAAAAAAAAAAAAAAAATATGGACCCCGACCACGAATAACATCAATTTATAAATATAGTTGCAACGAAAAATATGAAGACCTTATTATTGTTATATATGTGTACTATCCCCTGGAGTAGTTGTAAGGATTAAAAACGAATTTACAACTATTTGTCGGGACATTTTGGATTTGTGAGGACCATTCAGAATTTTCGGGCGAATAAATGTCAGGTGTGAGATTAATTTTCTTTAAGTTAATTCTCAAGGTTCTGAAGGTTAAAGTAATTTTTTTCTAGAAAACTCCGTATTTTTACCTTTATTTAACCTTCGCTGAAGGGGACATTGTTACAAATTAAGAACTTTCGTTTATGACATAAAATTTGTCAATCAATTGCCGGTCTTAAAAGTGGGGGTTGCCATTTAAAAAGTACAACCCCGACCTTAGAATAAACTTCGAGGTCATGTTCAAGGTCAAATTAAATGGTTCCAGGAAAAAGCCAGGGAAATCTCTTCAATTATCGTATGTAACATTCTCCCCGAAAATATACAATCCCGCCGAGATAGTTCGCCTTACCGTGACTTTTGGAACACCCTATATATATTATATAATGCATATATTATGGCCCATGCATGGAAAATAGTTTTTTTTTTTTTTGTATTCTCATATATCAGGCGGAACGTAGAACATTTTTCCCCGCTTATTTGGCCCCAGAGCAAAAAGTGTCACTGTTTTGTGTAACATCTTCGGGAAAAATATAATGTCTCAACATGGTTCGAATGAACGAAAATGTCTTGTCAGGTGTCTGGCAACGTATCTGGTGCAAGAGTGGACAATTTACCGTGCATTTGCAAGGTTTAAATGAAGTATTTCCAATCTTTAACTTTCAGCTGAATTATGGATCGATTTGTAAAAATTTGATTACACGAAAAACTTGCTATAATGTTCCAAATTTGCAATACAAATAAAAAGGAAAAGGAATATTCTCGTCTGCTTCCGTTTTACCGGTCTGATTGGAAAAACGGAATAAGATAGATTTATTAAAAAAAAAAAAAAAAAAAAACAATACGCAATTATACTTTAACGATTCAATGGCAAAGTATATGGCGTATTATGTATATACATCACAACTTCAAAACAATGCATGCGAATAATAGTCAGGAGGTAGTTTTTTTTTTAATTTATCATCTTTTAACCGACGGAAATTGGAACAGTCATTCACTTATTACACCTATCAACAACATTCCGATCGTAATTGACAGCATTAATTTTAGATGAATTCAGCGTACGGACATTCGTGGGGTTTAGTAAAGTTTGATGTTTTCGATTCGTTGGCGCTAAACGGTATCGACACATTCGCATTTAAGTAAACATTCGCAATCGTTTATTTAATGCACGTAATAGTGATGCAATTTTATTAATACCTAAAAAGACTAAATCGACATAATGTTTAATTACTGAAGTGTGGACAATGACGGAAACGAGCATGCCAAACGGAGATAACCCGACGATTATGTGTATGTATTTTATACATTTAAAATTATATAATAAAAAAAATTCTTTATTCTTGGGTTATTAAAGTTGTATATTATTGAATCAAATACTTAGATATTTTTCTTTTCAGTCTAACTATCATATACGTGATGGTTAAACATTTAGAATTCAATTTTATAGTTATTAACCACTAACAAATTATGAACTTTATATAATGTTTATAATTATTATCTATTGAGCTAACAAGTACTTAGTTTTGTTAATAAATAATAATAAATTGTAAATTTAAATTCAATTTTAATTTTGATTTAAACAATAAGTAAAAAATCGGAAATCAAAGTTTAAAAAAAACTTGATCAGAAAGACTTTACAAAATATGCAAAATTAATATTTCACAATTTCCCGTAAAGACACAACTTTATGGTTCTATAGAGTTGCATATATATAATATAATAAATTATAAATTACAAATAAATAAATTCAAAAAGTAAATAGTAATTAATTAATCGTCTACTACTATTGCAGTGATTTAATTAAGAAAAAATAAGAAACGTTATATTTTAACAGTCTGAACAAACATTTTGTAGGGGCTTAACAAAGGCAGCGCATGTAACTGTATTGTAACAAACATTTTATGTGCAGGTGGCTTTCTAAAGTATTTTATATTTGTAATATTTAAAATACATTTTTTTAAGTATTACATGTATTATTTATATATAACATAATTTTTATTAATAAAAAATATAGTCTAAAATGTTTTCATGCTTCAATGTTGTCATATTCAACAGTGAATGTTTTCCATATTTCCTGCTGAATAGTACATTTTCGAATATAAATATATATATATAACTATATCTTTGGTACAGTTTGGGGACTGTCCTGAAAAACGTTGCGAAGCAACGGGGAATCCCCTATACTATCTTCGCCCCCGAA
>JAPYZR010002111.1:0-35177 GCA_030522945.1 Trichopria nigra
TAAGTGTGGGCTGACGGAACCGCCCACGCAAGACGAGAACTATTTTTTGTTCCCCCCCCCCCCCCCCCCCCCCCATCTTGGAGACAATAGTGGACATTGCATATTAAAAAACAAATTAAGTGAAGCTTAATTGTTTCAAAATATTTTTTAGAAGGAGAATTTGCCGAAATAAATGAATTTTAAATAAATATAATAAACTGGCACTATTTTAATTTTTAATAAAAAGAAATTTATTTAATAAACACATTAAGTTAAGGAACTAAAATTCATTTATACATAAATATAATAAAATGATTGACACCCCCGAACCACTCATCCCCGTCAAACAGTCCACGTAGTTTGTGGACGGCCCCGTATGTATCTCTTAATAGATATCATTAACTTAAATCGTTGAAAACTTATTTCCAACGATCTATTATTTAATAAAGATAACAACATCCTCAGGTGCAACCAACGTACCATTGCGTCGAGCAAAGCAAAGGAGCACTGGTGATTCAACAGTCGATAATCGCGGTGATCGTCGTTCGTGGGGCACGGCAGAAGGTCAGTCTATATATTGCAACGATACCGGGGACGAATACACGGCCAAACGTACCGCGGGTAAAAAGGCAAACATCGAGCCCGAAACGGAAACCGAGTTTCACGTGGTCAGGAAAAAGAAAAAGAGCAAGAAACAACAAGCAAGAAGTTCTAGTGGTGGTCGAGCGCAGAATTTGGCATCTTCCGGATCCTACCTCCAACGATCCCGGAATTTCAACGATTATCGAGCTCCTCCTCCTCATTCCCCAGAGCTAAGACGCAAGTCAGCTAGCAGCATGCCACCCAGGTAAGACAAATTCGAATGTAGTACGTAATAGTAAGTAACAACGAGCTGATATCTTTCAAATATATTGAAACGAAAGACGAAATATATTGTATAAAGAAAAGAGTAGGTAGGCGTAAAAGTTTTAATATTTTTGAAGTATAATGGCAATATTTGTTGACCAGCGACAAATCGGATAGCAGCGACTTGGAATCCGTCCATTCGCTCCCAGTCACATCGAACACGACAGAGGATACGGACGTCAAGGTTCCCACCTCCATCGTCAGTACACCTCCAACAAGTTATGCGGATATCACACGCATCTCCCTCATAAACTTCTCCGCCAGCTCGATTCTCAACATGGAAAAAATGTTTCCCGGCATGTTGAATACAGCGGCTTGGCCCGCCGTATCCTTGATACCAACATCTGAATCCGACAAAATTCCCAATGACAATTATCCCAGTTTAGATGAAACACAGCACTCGGACACCAGAAAACAAAGGCAACATAACGGCGGTCAGTCGGGCAACCAACAAACACCTAGTGTGAATGCGGTACCTGAAAAGCCTCCGTCGCCTACAGTAAAGTCGAAAGACAACAATGAACAACAAAAGGCAGACAGCAAAGAGCCGCAGGCTCCTCAACAAGTGGAAACAATGCAAAAAGTGTTCCTATACGTGCAAGATATCGAGAAGATACAACAATCTAATGAACGATCTAAAGAACGATCTAAAGAACAATCTCAACAACAATCTCAACAACAATCTCAACAACAAGAGAACAAGCAGTTGAGCAACAATTCTAGTCCAAACTCGAGTGTTTCTGTGCTGACAAATTCACTGCCACCTAAGTTATCAAACTCGATACCGAATTATTCGCCTCCCGACACGGAAGATAATACCTCTTGTGAAAGTGGTTCTAGTAAGGACGTAAATGTAATCAAGAGCAACAATTTACGAACTCGGAAGAATCAGCAACAAAATGTAACGAATCGGGAGCCGGTCGTGCAAAATCAATCGCACGCCGAAGAGCGAGATTCGAAGAAGGCGGCGATTGCACAACAGGACGAAAGCACGAGTACTTCCTCGAGTCCTCGGCCTTCACCACAGCCGTCGGAAAAGGATTCAAAGAAACCTTCGGCCGTATCGAGTACGGCTGTCATGCCTGCCGAAAATCTGGACGCGTCGAAAGCAAAGACATCGAATAATGCAAAGTCGGCGCAGCAGCAACAGAGCGCATCGCCAACAAGTGATCGACAGCAAGATTCGGAAGCTCTGCGAATGAGTAAAACCGAGCGATTGACGAAAGCATTGAAAGACCAGCAGCAGACCTCGCCGGTAAAGCCCGACGTCGCTAAAAGTCCACCCGCTTCTCCTCAAGTGCCGAGTGTTCAGCCGGAAGACGTTGTGAAACAATCGCAGCAAAATTCAGTAAAGGTTAAAAAAGAACAAAAACCTGCAGAAGTTCAGATTTCCAATAAGAAAAGTAACACGATGCGGCCCGCTGTTATCCTTTTGGATGAAAATGCTAGCGACTCGTCAAGACATTCCGAGTCTTCGAGTGAACTGACGTTCGGTTTTGAAGTGAACGAACAACTTCTTCTTTCAGAAGAAGAGGAAACCACTGCGATGCCCAGTCCCGACGTTGCCCAGAATATCACGCAGAACTTGGATAAATCCCCACCAAACGTAAATAGGCCACCGTCAATACCCGAAAAGCACAATCGAAATGATAAATATACTCCAAAAGTGCAAATGAATACAGCGTTTCTTCATCAACATATTCCCGTGCACCCGTCGATGATGATCCCACCTCCACACCACATTTACATGAATTATC
Source organism: Trichopria nigra (assembly GCA_030522945.1). Classification (NCBI taxonomy): domain Eukaryota; kingdom Metazoa; phylum Arthropoda; class Insecta; order Hymenoptera; family Diapriidae; genus Trichopria; species Trichopria nigra. Next base: position 2,643 of record JAPYZR010002111.1, read on the forward strand.
ACCATCCAAATCTTCAATCGATACCAACTGCCTGGGTACCCGTACAACAACCACGGCTTCCTGTCGTCGAAAAATGTCGAACTCCACCGAGGGAAGAGCTACCTGTACGATATGTAGCCCCAGAATATCACATTCGACATAACCATGACAAGATTGTTAATTTTGTTGAAACAGGTGAGCATATGCATATATCACTTTAACTGTTCGTTACTTAACGCCAATTGGATGTGCTTAAGTTTACAAAGAGAAAAGTTCAGTAAATTTAACTAAATATTAGATTGTTGGTTTTTCCCGGCCGCTTAACCTCAAAAGTTTGTAGCGTATGTATCATTAAAGTCATATCCTTGGTATAGTGGATGTGGAAGAAAAAAAAAGATTACATGTAAAAGAGTGCAACTTTAAGATCGTTTTTCGCGTTTATTATACGGCTAGTCTTTTTATATAATTTTACCTACTATTAGATAAGTATCTTATTAATCCGTGATTAAAAAATTAGTTTTCTTAAATAATTAATTTTACAAGACTCAAACGATAGATTAAATAGAAATTGATATAATTGGTTTCGAAATTCACTATTCGAATTAAGAAACCGTTCAGTTAAATTTACTTAACGGGGTTAGTCAAATAGCCTTTATTTAAAATAATGAAATATTAAATAGAATTGAAAAAGTGGTATATTTTTTCAACACTTGCAACATTTTAAAATATGAAGTCTGCAGTAAATTTATAATGGACAGGATTGATTGCCTTTGAAAAGGTAAAAGATATGTGTACGTACATAATTCCGAGAGTAAAGTATTTCTTTATATTTTGTTGAATTTAAATTACAAAACAATGCAACCAAATGTACCAAATGAATGAATTCATTTAATTTACGTTATTCCTTTACAGTTGATAAAGTAAAATAATAATTGTTTCTTTTCTCTCGCACAGCATGGAAAGAAATCATGCAAGAAATGCCATCAACTGCATTGCCAGCGACAGGTCGAGTTCAGTACTACAGTGGACAGTGAGGGACACTCTAAACATTCAACAGACATTAAACGTGTCATTAGTCGTACAGTACTTGTACGTTTAATGGGGCGTACAACATAAAAAAAAATTCGTGCGCCAGGTACACCATACGTGTATAAAACAGAATTGTCTAGCTGTTTAATACGAACTGCAATGGGAATGCTGTGCATTGCTGGTGCAATGTCGAGTATCGTCCAATAGTGATAAGTGTCGTTCATGCGGTAGAACTGCCTCGAATACGTGCAGTGTGGTGACTTAGAATATATAGGTCAAGAGAAACCTAAATACTTTCACAAAATATCCGTTTAACGTCACGATGAGCTAACGAAGCCATGCGGCGCAAATTAGTGCCTCAGAAGGTAGTGAAGTGTGTACATAAAATGTATCGAATTTTAAAAATGGTAATTAAAACGAATAGTGTGAAATAAAAAAGAAATGACAGTTGGATTGAAATCGTGAAGTGTGTAAGCAAGTGGGAGGGAGAAGAGGTGAAATGGAAAACGGGTACAGAGAATAGAAGAGAGAAGAAATCTTTAAAGTGTACAGTGTCTTGCTGTAAGTTGACCCATCCTCAATCGTCCATAGGACATGTTAAGTTTATAAGAAGTTAAAGATGGTGCGAAATAACAGCAAATCAAAAGTACATAATTCTGCACTGCTGTCAGCGAGAAACAAGATCTTTTCTGTGTGTTTATGATTCAGAGAATCTTGCAAGGAGCAGTTCGACAAATCTTCTACAGAAGTTACCTTGATTATGAACAAAATTCTGTTAGCTGGAATGAAATGAAAGTGAAACGGTAATTTTTTTTTAAAGCTTAGTGTCTACATTCAACAGGAATTGATCATGTGCACAAAAGGGAAGTATTGTCGATTGTCAGTTCCTTGCAATATCACTACATTGAACTGTGATTCTTATTTTTTTATCCGTGAATTACTGTCAATCTTTAACGTCATAGTGGAAAACGACGTCTTTGTATTGGAAAAACGTGGATAAATCAGTGTCAACAATTGACTTCTCGCGACAGTAACGCACTTGTACGATATGAAGTAAATTTAAGGAAGGTTGAGTTTAAACACATGCCGGAATGTGAAAGTCCAACATAGGTGAGCGAAAACTATAGTGGACAGAGTAAACGAGCATAGTTCGTTGCTAAAGGCAGAAGAGGGACTAAGGCCGTAGTTCGCATGTACGAATCGTTAAATTTTTACACAGTCTCGCTTATTTAATAATTATAAATAATGAATAATTAATTATTAAGTGCGTATGAAGATTATTAAAATTGTGTTTGCGATTGACTGCACGATGATCGACGTTGATTGGCTGCTTGATGTCGAACAACCGTCATACCGTTGTAGAAATCGTCGCGCTGGTTAGACATTGTATAGAGATTGCTGTTCGAATACCAATTTTGCGAAATTACTCGAATATCTCGGTATATAGTCTGTAAATACGATTGCACGAAAAAGAAAAGCAAAGGACTGTTATATATAGAATGATATACGAGCTTATTCGCAATTTCATGCAAATTCGAAAGACGAAACGCTGTTGGGTCGACTCTCGGATGCTCGATATATGACGTTTGAGGATAAAAGAATACGGGTACGTCACTTTCGAGAAATTCTTACAGAGTTTCTCAGTTGTGCCATTGTAATTTATGTCTCCCAACAAATATTCCACATAAAATGGGAAAGATACACAAACCACGCGTTCAAGGCGAAGGCTGAAATCGATCACCACGTATGCGACTAGGTTAGGTCGTTCGTTTTCATTAAGCTTTGTATCTTCGAAATATTTATAATTTTAGCGCAGAAGTTATATGCAGATGAAACGGAAACGAGTGAAAAAACTTTGTTAAGCCTGCTGGATGGGTGTGAATTTAAGGTGATTCGAAGTTAGCGTTTCTCCCTTCCGTGCTTCGTTTAGTGAGCGCGGTTTGACGAGATAATGATCTGTATCGTGAAAACTCTTCCACTATAATCCGAGCATTCGAGTCGAAAGTCGGCCTACGTTTCTCAAGTGATTCAACAGCTTCTCACTCTCTCTCTCTCCGCTGTCATATCGTTCAGACTCGCTTTAAAAAGAAGGCAGCGGACCACTGTTTCGAGCGGCAATTCAGCGAGCCAAAAAAAAGTTGTAAGGCATGAAAGCTACAAAAAAAAAAAATACTACAGTGCAGGCGAGGAAAAAACGCGAAAGCTCGGCCACCAATTAGGGAGTAATAAGGTAACGCTGGGGCGTCGTGTATCCTTACCGCGTTTTGCTTTCCTCAAGAACGCGATAAGCTATCGTTTCTTAAACTAGTATTACATAAATTAATGCTTATCTTCGCTAACGGTCGACTAAAGTGGAGGACAGATTTCCTAACCTCAAAAGTATTGAATTTTATGATTGTACACTTTCAGAGGTTCAGGAAGTCCGGTTGAACCATTTTAAAAGTCCTTAACGTTGCGTCGATATTTTTTGATTTCTTTTTTTTTCTCGTCTCCCTTATTTTCTAAACTTGCGCGTGAAACAATATACCAAAAAGAATCTTTGTTATTGTTTCTTTTCTTTTTATTTTATTTAATCTCATTTGATTCTGACAATACCGAGTTCGAGAGCAAGATCTGCAACAACATTACACAATTTCGAAGACCGAACAGTAGTTGCAAGGAACTTATTTGGAAATTTAATTTATACATTACTTTAAAACTGTTTCCATATTTGGTATTAACTACACAAGGTTCATTTTTAACTAACGCTGAAACTTCGAAATTTACGACAGATGTAATGTTGTTGGCAATTAGCTGTTTTTAAACAAAACGAAACTCGTAAATTTACCGCAGCGCGTTGTCAACTGCCTGATGTATAAAAGTGTTCCGAAACTGCATTTTAGCCGAATAATCGTCGTTTACTTCAAAACGAGGGAGAGACTGAAATCTGCAAAAGTGTATAATAGACAAAAAAATTGATGGCTGCTTTTAGTTCGAAATAAAAATCGAGCGTTTATGGCTATTTTATTTTTATTTTTTCTTCGACATTCTGTATTTTAACATTTTTTTTTTATTAATAATAGATCCAATTCGACTATTCAATGTAATTGAGGCGGCCATCATGTTCTACATTCGTCAACTTTATTAATGTTATTAATAATTTTACCAGAATCGCTTAAACCTTCAGTGGTTTGATCCAAAAGACATCCTTGTAAATTCTGTATAACAATATATAGCAAAGAAATAATTTAAATAAAGCTGTTACGCTGTTTGGAGCACACTGAAGGCTTAAGACGCAAGAAGCTGCCTTTCCTCAATTTGGAATTGTGTTGGAGCAGTTCATTTAGACGCCGTTTCTCGGGCGATCGTGATTTTAGTACGAGTATTCATAGAGTTTTGCAAAGAAAATTTCAGACGCGGTATACATATCACGTATCGCACGGATCAGTAGACCAACGTCGCCTGGGTTCATTTACTAGATGTTAAACGTTATGTCTTGCTTGTTGGAATCCTGAGACATTATGCTGAAATATTTTCCTTAAAATTAACTGACGCCATATAGATATCATACGAATCACTTACTTCAAAAGACATTTCTTCGTTATAGACATTTTAGCTAATCATGATTTAAAAATTATAATTTAAAAATTTTTAATTTTTATGGTAGTGAGAATACTTTCATGATGAAATTTTCATTTCAGTGTCCCTTGTACTTCGTGGTGTAAGATTTAAGAAAAGGTGCAATGAAAATATGTATGTACTCGGTTTGTTTCGATTGAATAATTGAATAATTCTGAAGAACGGTTAATTTGATAAATATCTGTGATCATGAGTTTATGATTTATGATCTATTTTACGGAATGTACCAAATTAATATTAATCTGTATTTAGTAAACTTTTGAGCCAACTGAGTAGATGGTTTTCTAGGATGAGAAAAACTAATCCACTTTATCTGAAAATATTGTTACCAAACAATGAACAATGTATGCATTAAAGATAAAATATTTCCGAAAATATTATCGAGAAGCTATTGCATCATGTGCTGTTTTCTCAACTATTGGAAAAATGACAAGTTAGCCATTACAAAAGTAAAATATTCTTACAATCGGCGAAATAGTATTACAGGTCAATAACCATTATATTTTTATACCACAATAGCTTTTAAATATTGTTTTCAAATATACGTTGATCATTTTTGTGCAGAAAATTTTGTGCAGAAAAAACTAAAGTAATGTCAGTTTAAAAAGACATTCTCTGGATTGGGGCTTGCAGTAGCTGTTTGAAGTCGATACATTTTATTCGATCTAATAAAACAATGAGCATTCTGAGCGAAATGTGATCCTATTCCTAGAGTCTAAGAACAATTTAGTGAACGAAAGGGAAAACTGTCATGCGTGGATTTATTTTCGTATCTATATCATGGCCTATTATCATACATTTCAAAGTCATTTATTGCTAAACAGTAAAACGAAAAAAAAATTTTGCGTTTACTTTAGAAACTTTAAATGTATTTCTTGTAACTGTGGTTTGTATATACATGACTGCACTGATGATGTCCGAGTATTGATTAACGCGTTATTCGTTGAAAAAAATATTCACTTTTATTAGTCGAGTTAAATTATTACACATTCTATTTCCGAATCGAGCTTTACAGAAAAATATTTTTAACTTGTGAAATTCTGATAAAGTGGAATAATTTTTATAATGTATTTGTTTTTGTTTACTCATACATGATTCGTACACAATTATTAAGTACGATTAAAAACGAAAACATTGAAAACAAATTTAGTCATCTTACTGCATTGCAGAACGGCTTTTTTGTGTTTAGTAATAATTTGAGTAATATGTAAACGTACTTTTTCTTTTTTTTTTTTTTTTTTTTCAACGAAAACTGAAGGTATTTTTCGGAGCTCGAAAATTCCAAATGTGTCCTCTTTCATGTGAATATATCAATGGAAAGCGCGGCGGAAACAGGTAATATTTGGAAGAAACATAGAGCTGCTTGGTGGTCTCAGCGTTAGCCTTTGTAAAGCTGTATAATTTGTTATTCGATGTTAAGCACATTTTCCATACAGTGTATATACATATACATACATATAAACGCGTATGATTAACCATTTACGTCAAGATAAAAGAAAACGCTATTTGACGAGCATTACACGATCGAATCTATATAAACGCAGTTAATCGAAGAGCAAATGTGTAATCTGCGTCGAACGAGCGATGTGTGAAACGTATGTACAGATTAATTATTATATATGTGCATAGTTAAGAGGCTGAACTGCCTAACTGAGAAAGCTTGAGAGCGAACGTAAGTATGGGTGTGTGCATAAGTAAGATATATATATATATATATAAAATGCATATATATATATATCTATATATATATGAGTTATGTATGATCGAAAATGTGGAAGAATGAAACATGAAAGGATTATCGTTGCCAACTTTTAGTATGTTGCCAAAGTTAATTTGTGAGTTACAAATGCAGCGTAGAGTAATGTTTGAAATTTTCGTATATGTGCCTTCGTTGTCAAACAGTCAACATCGAAATTTTCTCTTGCCTTTGAAATATTTTAAAAATGCATTAATTCAGCACTATATGATTAAAGATTTGTTGTTATTGACCTAAGTATACCATTATTAGGACTTTTATACTGAAATTACTAAATTACATGAAATTGATGCACTTTATAGAGAAATACTGTTGATGAATTATTTGTCACGTATTTACAACTTGTCGGTTTTATTAGACAATTTATTTCTTTATTATTCCGAATTATTTATTACAAAATTTATCTTTCCCTAATGTTAATATATTTTACCATTCAAGATAGAAATTTTTCACAATGATATGAAATCATTATTTTGATAGCTGTTTCGCATGGGCTCCTATCTAGTTTCATTTGCTTTCCGATGATGCTGCACTAAACTAGCAAAATTAATTTGTTCAAAATAAAAAGTAAAAAAAAAAAACAAGAGTAGCAAGAATATTTTTTTCATCAATTTCTATAATTTAGTGGTTTTTTAAAGATCAAGGGACTATTCTGTATTTTTTGTTGACGTTTTGTTGCATTTTTCGGTACTTGCAAAATTGTTTTTGAAATTGAGTGAAAGAATAAGTTTTCTTTCTACAAATTGTTTCGTACAGTATAGACGAGTATTCGCGAAAAATGTGCACATACCCCGTATATGAAAAATGTGTTGGAATATTATTGGAAACATTATTGAAACACTTGGATCGAATAGATTATCATGAACTATTTGGTCAATGCTAATTTCACAACCGTTGGGCAACTACTGAGAAATTTTATCTGATAGTTTCCCAATAAATAGTTGAAAATTACGCAAATAGATTTTAACAGTTTCTTAATGTTTTAAATAGTATTGTAATAGTTCTTTTTGTACGGGTGATCAGTTTCCTATATTACTTTTACGCGGCTGTTATAGGAGTTACGTATCTAAAGAAACTAAACCGAATGAATGAATGATGTGAGATTTTGATGTGCAAGAAAAGAGGCCAGTGGGTTCTTTCGGATACGTGGCGTTCCATTGCGACTCATTGTATTGTTATATTAATTTAAAGAAAAAAGGAAAAAAAAAAAAAGAAAAAGGAAAAGCATAGATCGAAAAAAAAAACGAGGACGAAAATATCACGACCAGACCATGTAAAGAGATTTAGAAACATAAAAAAAAAAGATAAAAGTAATTTAAGGTCAAAGACTACGTTAAACGCTGCTGCAGAAACCAGATATGTTTCTTCTTAAATGTACGTGAAAAATAAGTAGGGACGCCGTTTGGCCTTTAATGCTGTTTTAATCTGCGACTCATGCTTTGCGTACGGTACTGTGATATGTCGCTGTTTATTCATTTTTGTTGCACACGTTCAAATAAAGCCACTCTCGTCTCGGAATGCGCAGCGCTTGTTATATCTACGATTAAACGAGGTACATTGTAACATGCAAAAAAAAAAAAAAACGAATGATAATAGAACTTGCGAAAGGACGAATGTTGGATTTAGTCTAATCGATGATGATGACGACGATGATTAGATTTCTTTGTCGTTGCTATTGAAGCGTCAAAGCTATATTCCTGTGTTCTTCGTGCGTTCTATACCTGCGGAAGTTAAATAAAAAAAAAGAATAATGTTCTCAGCAAATATTCTACTCGGTTCGACACTATACATAACTTTCATTCTCTCATTACTGCTTCACTTACCATTTGATTGTTATCCCACATCACTGGCTCTTTTTGTTATCAAATGTTGAAATTTATATCTTCGTTTTGTTAGGAAAAGTGTCGTCCAAATACTTTTGAAGGAAAGTTTAGAAAGTACATTTATTTTTTTGTTTGAACTTGTATATTCAAACTTAATATTTGACTACGAATGTGTAATTGAATTTTAGTCAATCTTTTCGCGAGTAAACGCGGTTAATAAGTGATCTTTTTCAGGTTTCGACGCAACAGGTATATCAAATGACAAAAAATAAACCAACTCGATTAAAACCGACTCTTATTTTTGTGTTTGTCTATTACGACCATATGAATTAAAGTGAATTTGAAAGGCGACATTTCAATTGGTGAAAATTTTACTGGGAGTGGGTATAATCTTGAAAATTTACTTTTAGGTCGTCAAGATGCCAAAAAGGTCCTCCCTGTAAACGGAAACGTATTGAAAGTTAAAAATACGAATTCAAACGAATTAAAATGAATTAAAACGAGTGAAAATGAATTCACTTATACATGAATTATTCATTTCAATTCGTATTTTTAATTTTCAATACGTTTTCGTTTACTGGGCTTGGCCTCCGCAAAAACCTTTTACATATTTTCCCAGATAGCAAGTCAGCAACTAAGTCCACAATTTGCCCCTCTGTTGTCGACAACTTGCCGAAAATTCGAAGATTTCGAATTCGAATTCGAAAGAAGAAGAAAGATCTTTCTTATTATGTATATAGGTTTATTCAGGAAAATGATGAAATGAGTTTTATATGACAAATATACTATAGGAGTTACGCGTATATGGTGAATAAATTATAGTCATCGGCTTTCTAAAATTTACCAATTACAATAGTCGAAAATATCCCCGATTATGACAAAAACAAAAAAAATATTTTTTGCTTCATTTATTAGGATACCATCAATAAATATAGGCATGCACATAATCAGATATACTTGAAATACCTAGAATTTCATATTTTTTAATTTTTTTTTTTTTTATTTTACGTCTGAATCTGAAGACGAAAAGATAATCTTATCGATATACACAAGTGAATGTCTCGTAAAAAAAGGGCGCAAAAAAAAAGAAAACTAAAAATATGAAAGTTTTGAATTTGACCTTGAGCATGATGACCTTCAAGGTCATTTGAGGGTCAACGCGGTCGTTCCAAGTGGATTACCCCTATTTTTGACGTCTGATTCCCTATTTTCAGTTTGTAATAAAATAAATATGTCTAAATAAAGGTTTCGAAGGTTAAAAATAAAGGTCAAAATAGGCGTTTTTCCTTAAAAAAAAAAAAAAAAAAAATTAAAAAAAATAAAAAAAAAAAAAAATAATACGACTTTAATAAACGTTGGCCCCCAAATTTTATATATATACATTTATTCGCCCTTAAATCCTGAAAAGTCCAAAGCAGCTTCTAGAAAATTCAGCTGGACGATTTCTTAACATTTGACCTATATGTATATGTATACACGGTGTCCCATTTTAAGTGTCCACCCTATATAGCTTGAAAATAACGTGTTGTAGAAAAAAATGTTACCGACAAAGGTTTTAGGTTTTGTTCCGGGATATCCAATGGCGACCTTTATTCGACCTTGGCGTTGTCCTTGAGGGTTATTTCAAGGTCAAATTCAATTTTTTTAAATGGGCACCCCCATTTTTTATTGCGGATTTGGAATGTCCTGATCCACAACCTTTAAGGTCATTTAAAGGTCAAAGTTGTTTTTTAAGTGAAAACCCCTATTCTTTTATTGTGGATTTGGGAAGAGCGGGATATTTCGCGTCCGAAATGACAGTTTATAATATGCTACATTAACCTTCACAGTAGGTAAAATATTCAAAGTCGCAAAATGTCAAATATTTAAATCGTACTGAAACTGTTTTCTTCGTTGCATGTATTTTGTTCGTATTACCCGTAAAAAAGGGATGAATCTAAGAACAAGCTTTAATTTCGCAAAAACAGCAAAAAAAACATGACTTATTACGAAAACAGCAGAGAGTAAACTATCAAGCACGTGTACCGCCGGCATTAGCATTACACGATGTGCACCATAAGCGTACGTACGGTCGGATTTTGCACATCATTTTGCCCTGAAAAGGGCCGATTATATCTGAACGTGAAATTTCCTGCTCTTTCCAAATCCGCATTAAAAAAATGGGGGTTCCCATTTAAATAAATTGAATTTGACCTTGAAATAACCTTCAAGGTCATCGCCAAGGTCGAATAAAGGTCGCCATTGGATAGCTCGGAACAAAACCTATAACTTTTGTCCTTAACATTTTTTTGATCTTGTATAGTTAAATTTCAAGGTCACCGTCAGATCCCCGACGTTTTGATTTCCCAAAACTTTTTGTATTTGAATATAAAAAATGCACCCGCACATATATATTAAATATAATTATGCGGAAAAAAATTGCTTTGAATTTTACATTGCGATTTGGTAAAATTGTTGTTTTATGGTTTAGTATATATATACGTTTATATCATTTTTTTTCAATTTTATCGCGATTTTAACGAAATTCGATAAAGGAAAGCACGAGATTGAAATTACAAGGGGGCTCTAAAGTATATATCACAGCATATAGAACAGTTACCGACCTAACTAAAAACTGGATACATACTATCATGATGTTTATCTATATATAATGATTTTAGTCCTATTGAATCCCATTTTTTAAACTTCAATCCCCTTTTCAATTACTGGGATCAAAATGGCCAAAATTTTGATAGTTATTTGCTTCTTATTTAATTATTAAAATGATTTAGAAATAAAAAAATGGTAAAAAGAAAAGGGAAGCGTATAGCACTCCATATGCACCCTATTGGTCTATTCATGTAAGGTATGGCTAAAGCTCGCTTCTCATTGGTTAACGGCTATACATTCGTTGCCCTATCTCCCGCTCCAACCACTCACATGGCGTGCTTATGCATGGTGATCATGGTGTATGTAATGTGTTCTTTACAGTCTTTACACCCTTCACACCATGCTGACACATGCATGCATATGCATACAGATTATATACGCATTGTACGCAATAAAAAAAAAAAAATATATATATGCTTTAGCGTAAGTGAGAGAAACAAAGGTGTTGACAGTGAGGGTGCCGTCCCAGCGTCCCACTAAGCTCCGTTTCGCCGGCATCGGACCGCCCGCCGGACTACCACGGTGATGGACCTTTGCCGGCAGTCCGGCGATCCGGTGCCGGTAGTCCGGCGGTCCGGGGAAACGGAGCTTGGTGGGACGGCACCCTGACGCCCGATATATACAGTGAATTGTAAGACTGTCATATATATATAATAAAATCAAACATAACCTTTTGTGGTTTTTATAATAACCATGGGTGACAAGATCCAAGGTTTATCGGTAAATTATTAAATTATTTTATTTAATGTAGATAATAAATGTACAACAAAGAAATACATATCTAACCTTAAAAATGATTCCTAATTTTTTTTTGTATATGTTTTGAAATGTTGTATATTCTTCATGATATTTCAATTAGTTTATTCTAATTTTTACATTCACAATTTTATAATATTTTTAATTTTAAATAGAAAGAGGAGATCGCAAAGCAGTTTATGCTTCCGGAAAGAAAAAGCAAAATTGCTACACTTCTTAAACAAGATGGACAAGCATATTGTATTTGCAGAAGTTCAGACAGTTCCCGCTTTATGATGTAAGCAATGACATTTGTAATAGAAATTTCAATAGAATTAGAAAACTTGATTCTTAGACATGAAAGGATATTTTTAATTTGTTACAGTGGTTGTGATGCATGTGAAGAATGGTACCATGGTGACTGTATAAATATTACAGAGAAACAAGCAAAACACATCAAACAATTCTTTTGTGTAGTGAGTGCACCAGAGTATATATAGAATTCAATTCGATACTTGTTTATAAATGAAAATCAGGATACATTTTCTTGTATTATTATTCATATAATTCTTTTGTAGCGCTGTAGGGATGAAGATCCTACTCTTGTTACACGTTATAAGCCTAAAAGAACAGACAGAGATGATCGTAAATCTAAGAAAAATGAGCAGGATGATAGGAAACATATAAAAAATGAACAAGATGATCGAAAGCACAAAAAATATAAGGAGGAGAAAAGAGGACATCGTCATTATGAATACGATGCTCCGTGGGATCCTATTGTACCAAAAAAATCGTCGAAACGATGCGGAGAATGCAGCGGATGTCTGAGATCCGAAAATTGTGGAAAATGCGATGCTTGCAGGTACAATTTGCTTTATAAAATAATAAATTGAAAGTTTATAAATAAATGTAAGATTTATTTCTGTAATTTTATTATCAATCCAAAATATAAAGTGCTATAAATCTGAATAAGTGTCAAGAACACTAAACTGTAATCAAAACCAATATAATTTATGATTTAAACATATAACTATGATTAGCAGACAATATTTGAATCATTATTTTATGTCGGATATAAATTATTTTTTAATAAATGGTCAATATTTTACAGACATCTTAAAAAGTTTGGCCCTTCGATACGTTTGAAACTCCGATGCATTCAGAGAACTTGTCGTGCCATCGGAGATCCATTGAAACCGTCTAAAAGTTTAAACCGCAGTTCCAAGCCAAATAGAAAGCGCAGAAGAGATTCGAGCCCAGAAAGAAATGATTATCTTGAACCACCTCGTCAGTGTTATGGTCCAGCATGTATCAGGCAGTCGCGTCTTGGTAGCAAGTACTGCTCTGACGAGTGCGGCATGAAGCTTGCGACAAATCGAATTTATCAAGTGCTTCCTCAAAGAATTCAAGAATGGTCTTTAACACCTTGCGTCGCAGAGCAAAATAACAGGAGAGCCTTAGAAACTGTCAGAGGGCAGCAGCACGAAGTCAGGAGAATTTTGCACGAATTGGATAAACGACATGCAGAACTAGACAGAATAGTGGAACGCGCTCGTCATGCTACTATCGATCCAAAAACGGAAATTGATGATAATGACGATACTGAAATGAGTATGTACTGCATAACGTGTGGTCATGAAATAAATTCAAGAACAGCAATTAAACATATGGAAAAATGTTTTAACAAGGTAAGAATTACTTCATTTTCAATTTTATTTTGCCTTAATATACTTATTCATTAATATTAACCTTTTCGCTCCGGGACTGGTCCATATATGGACCAACAAGAAAAGCGAACGTAATAGATGTTTATAGGGTCAATTTATTACCCATTTTCATACTTTGACCTTCAAAGTTCAAGGTCAAAGAGGTGACTAGAACTTTTTAAAAATATTTTTATCGTATTTAGCGGTTCATAAAACATAGGTACATCAATTTTCAAGCTCAAATACGCATTTTCATTCCTTCAAAGTTCAGGGTCAAATATGAATCTGACATTTTTTTCACTATTTTTATTGTAATCAGCACATAAAAAAACATTGAAAAGTGCTCTTAAAACTTCACTTATCATTTTTTACATTAGCCTCAACTTTCTCTCCGGGAGTGGTCCATATATGGACCAGCACTCCGAGTGGCGACTTGTCATAAGATGTTCATTCATTTAAGTCATTAATTCATTTTATATATAACTGAGTATATTCATTCGTAATATGTTAAGAATATATTTTTATAAGCGTTAATATGATAATTGTTATTTACGTCCTTAAAACAACTAAATTTTTTCAGTACGAATCACAAGCTTCGTTTGGTTCGATTTACAAAACTCGGATAGAAGGTCAAATTATGTTCTGTGATTATTATAACCCCATAAATCATACGTACTGCAAGCGATTGCGAGTGCTGTGTCCGGAGCATTGTAAAGACCCGAAAATTAGCGACACCGAAGTCTGTGGCTGTCCACTAGTAACTAATGTTTTTGACGCGACAGGCGAATTTTGCCGTGCTCCCAAAAAAAATTGTGTCAAGCATCATGTGTGGGAAAAACTTCGTCGTGCAGAAATTGACATGGAGAGAGTCCGCCAGTGGCTAAAAATGGATGAGCTGGTAGAGCAGGAGAGACAAATTCGATCGAATATGGCAATGCGAGCCGGTGTCCTTGCCCTCATGCTGCATTCTACCTATAATCATGATCTAATGGAACAAATGAGTAAAGAACAAAATAGAGAACAGCTCGAAGCAATGGAAGAGGAAATTAAGCGGAGATATTTGCATCATCAAAACGAGCAAATCGAACAGTGAATTTGTGCGAACACAGTGCCAACACAAAACTAATGATTCGTGTTAGTTAAGCTCAATAAGCTTGTAAAATATAATTTCTACATTGGTGTATCGATATATTGTGGTTGGTGTATTCATTATGTTGTTCTTTTACGCACAGCTTTAAGGGAGTTCTAAAGTAGAACACTTACCGACCTGACCTACAAACAGGAAAAGTATAAATAAAAAAAGATTGAAACATTTTTTCAAAATTCAGGCTTTGGAAGGGTGATTCTACACGTCATGTACAATCCCCAGCAAAATATCGATGACATTGGTTCAAAATTAAAGGAGGATTATCCGAAATAAATTATTTCCTCTTACCAACAACAAACTAAATTATTTCGGATAATTCTCTTTTGGACTGGTGCATAAATGGAAACATCTGTAAATAACTAACTTCCAAACTCGTGTATTGGAAGAATTATTTGTAATAATTTTGTAGTTATGTGGTAATAATATAAACAACTTTATTATACATGGCATTATTACATTGATTTGTAGTTTACAATGTTTGATACCTAATTCGACCTAATTCGACCACTGTTTTAAATTTAATAAGTATTCAATTTTGGTAACAATGGTCTGTTAAAAAAAAGGTAGTGTTTTAATTGCATTTTTTTTTATCTAAAAATTTAGACAAATTGAATTTCTCTCGAAAAAATAACGAAAAGAGATTTTTTCAACGATGTAAGATATGTACAAGAAAATGAGTTTTATTACAAAACACTTATTAGAAAAGCAAAATATGATATTAATAACATTTATAAATTCCTTCCATGAACCTTAATTAATAATAGATATAAACGTATAAATCTCTGAACAGATAAAATTCAGTCAAAGTGGAACAAAATTTTATGGAATGTATAGCTTGCACTTTTATCACTTGTGATACCGTTTATACCACTAAGACGTTGGAAAAAAAAATAATTTCCGGAATCGACATAAAAATTGCATATTCAAGACGTTCATTTGGTAGGTGACGTTTTAAATGGACTTGGTCGTTTCCCTTTTATATATTCTCCGACTGGCGAAGTTACTTTCTTTTCCCAACTATATAGACCTCGTTGTATCACATTTTTCATCATTGCAGGTTTTTTAGGAGGCCTGTTCCTCGTTGTAGATTCTGTTTGTTTCGGTGATGTACATATAATAGTTGGAGTACGTATTTGATTCAAATATAAATCATCTGCAATGAGAAGGACAGATTCAAATTTCAGGTATAAAATATGAATTTTTATTATGTATAGAATAATCTATTTCATTCAATTCATTTCTGACAAAAATTCCATAATTACATCCATCTTTTCCGAACTCGAATACAAATATCAAATACAAGCCAAAAGTATAAAATAAAAATTAAAACTATTAGGGGGCTAGTTTAGTCGTAATGAATTATACATAGAAACAATTTATAAATGTAATTATTATTAAAACTCTAGAATATATATTAAAGGTGAAAATATTTATTTTATTTTATTTTTTTAATAGATGTAATGTAAGGCAAAAATGTTATTGAATTATTGGAATTATTTAAAATAAAAATTACCTCCCAACTGCTCATGGGATTGTACTGATGTAACACCATTGCGAACTTGAAGATTGTCAGAAGCAGATTCCAGTGTATAATTTGAACAAATACTGACTTGTTCCTTTCGTAATTTAGCCAACTGTTCAAATACCGCTCGCAGGATTATTTCACATGCTTCTTGTGGTAATCTTCGCACATCTCTTAAGATACTGTCACAAGAATTTGCTCTACGACGAAACCTTGAATGACTTTCTCTCTCTTCTAATACACTATTCGACTCAGCTGGTGGAAAAGTGTCATTGCATTGTGCAATACACGAGAAGTTGGCAGTTATCGAACATTCATCATCTGCTTCGGAATTACAATATGTGGACGACAATTCTGACAAGGCAGTACAACTTTGAGATTTATTTAAACTTGAATTTTCAGAATCTTGACACCAATTCTCCCAAAACACGAAAGATTCTGTAGTGTTGTGATGGACATTTTCATTGATATCTCTATGTTTCCACTTACGTTTTGTACTAGATTCAACCAGCGAATTTCGTACACTGTGATTTTTTAAATGCTTATTTTGATTTCGAGTTTTGACCATTTTTGATCCAGCCTTAATGTTCTCTTTGTTGTCATCAGAAAATGCGACTTTTTTCAAAGTTAATTTACCTGCTCCATACTCTAGTCTTTTAGAAGCATGATATTTATCGTGTTTTTTAAAATCTTTAATAATCTGAGCAATGTAACCTCCAGTGTAATTGCAGAGAATTTTATTTTCATCTGTATATATGGACAGTTTGATATCAATTAGTGGCATTATCCTTTTTTTTAATGTGCATTGTGAATTCTTATTTAGGCCTCTGATTTGTTCTTGAGTTTGACATTCTGAATCCAATTCTATTGGTAATGCTATACACTTTTTGATAGATTTAGTTCGACGTTCTGAATCCAATTCTATTGGAAATGCCATACACTTTTTGACAGATTTATCTACTGTATATCTGGACTGTAGTGGAAGGTAAGATGTACTGTAATCGTCAGTTTCACGGCTGTTCGCTTCCAAATCTGTGCTATTTAATGTGGCATTAAAAAGATCAATATTTTTGTCCAAAGTACAATCGGAGAAACTGTAATACTCTTCATTCGACATAGCACTTTTAAGAGAAGAGCTTGCTGCTAGAATTTTTGATCTGCGACGAAGTTTGGCATTATTATCGCAAATATCAAGTGTACTCAGGCATGTACTGAAACTTGAAGATGCAGTTGAGCTGGTAACTTGCACGTGTGGTGGGGCTAATGAAAAACAAATTGTAAAATTACTTTTAAACAATCAAGTACTACAATTTAAGTATTACAATTTATTTATATACTTGAGAACGTTTTGCCTTTATCGATTGTTGTATGTTTGTTTTTTATTTTTCATGTGTTCAAAATGCAACGAATAGCGATTAAAGTTCTACAGGATCTGTATGGTGTTAAAATAATAACATTGGCACAACACTTATGCCGAAAATTATAAAACAATTATTTTCTGGAATTTCAATCAAATAACCATTATTCAATATTGAATAATTTTTCTTGATTTCACAGAATTATTTAGCTATAAATCAAAGCAAAACTTCCTTGTAAAATAAACGTATCAAATAAATCCCGAAACTGTAATTAATTTATTTAAATAATTAATACAATATATTTAATTAACATAATATATACACATATATGTAATGATGGAAAGGTCAAGGGTTTAGGGCATACAGAATGCGGAGGGTGGTGCGATTTTCACCCTTTTGTAAACTTTCATCTGTATTTTTTCTCTTTTCTTTCTTTTTCATTATTAAACTATTTCTGTGTTAAAAAAAGAAAGAATAATAATCCTGATGAAAAATTCATTTATTTTTATTCATAATTTCCATTTTTAATTGAATAAAATTGCAAACAATTGTACCAAAGTGTAAAAAGATTATTTTATCAGGATTGCATATGTGCATTAATTTAAGAAAAAAGCGAAAAGGAAAGTTCACTCAAACAATAAAATCCTAGCATTCCTAGGTGGTAGCAGTTTATTTACTACTTCACATATTTTACAAAAAGTATTTCATGTATCGATATCTTTTTTTATTGAACCTCTTTCTGAATTGAATGAAAATTATTTCTAAAAATGTTTGTTCTCATGTCATGATTTCGTACCAGCGCTAATTATTTATACGATCGTATAATATTGAAGTAAATTTATAAATTATACGTTTTAAAAACGTCCTCAGAAAATGCAAATAAACATGGAGGTTAACTTACGAATCCGATGCAGTTTGTTCCTCTCGCAACTCATTGTAAGCACGTATGGAAGACTTTATATTTCGAGTATATACGGCAATTAATAGTTGATATCACTTAATTAGAATTTTATGCTCGTAAATCTTCCAAATCGTGATTTTCATTATTGACAAGGTATACAAAAAAAATGTAAACGATGTGCGTAAAGTGCGCGCGTAAATATAGAACAATATAGAATGTAGCCGGTGGTGCGGCGACTCACGGCGTCGTTCAAACTTCGATGGCGATTGGCGAGTGGGCAGGTCGATATGTGGTCGATGTATATAACGGCCGTTTTCAAAGCAAGTGCTCTTGATCGGTTCGTTTTATGTTATACCTGCAGCAGAGACTGCACTACCGCATATGTATATATATATACAATATGCGCATTCCGCAGAATCCACGGGTGATATATACATATATTTTAGAGAGAATTGAAAAAAATCCCTGGTAGCATAACAACAAGGTAGGGGTATGTCTGCTTTTTTTCGACAACACATCACCTGCAAATTGCTGAAATCGGCATATATTTTCGGCAATTTTCTATATATACTTTATTTTACTATCTGCTGGGTTGGTAGCTGTTTTGCTATCTGGGATGTTGCAAAATGTCCGTTTTTTTGCATAAAAAGTGTTTTTTTTTTTCGAAGATATTTATTTTTATTATTCTGAAATTTTTATATACATTTCTTAAAGGTTCGGGATTTCGAAGTACAATTTTCATATATATATATAGATCCATTGTAGAGATTTAAATTTCTGGGTCAGTATATATAAGGTTTCATAGGTCGCACGGTACGCCTAATATATAGACCACCCCATGTAGTGGAACAAATTTACTTTCGTATACTTTTCCGCTATTGTATTGTGTCCCTTTCTTTTGAAACACTACCTGCGCGTTGCGCATGCGTATCCTCATTCCTCACCCTCGCAGCTATACATGTACGTATGTATGTATCTGTACCAGGACGTGACTTTACCGACTTTACTACAGAAACACGAAACAAAAAAGTCACAATCGATAGATTTCTTACATATATATATATATATATATATATATATATATGTATACACATAATGTATATACACGTGTTTATTATTATGGACCAAAAATTCAGAATATGCACGATTTTTAGTAATTCTCAAAATAACAAAATACATAAAAGAAACCGATCAGTTTGATTCGGCATATATTATTTTTCTGACTAATTTGAGTCCTCGAGTTCATATATATTATTTTCCTTCAATATAATTTAACAATCATTTTTTAAATTAAATTTAGCGTGTGTTAATCATAGTTTTGGCGGAATCCTCAAAAATTGGATTGAAAATGATTGAGAATGATTCACTTTCATGAATCCTGTATGATTTTCAATCCAACTTCTGACCCTGACACTTCAATCCTTTTTCATTTGCTGGGACGCTCAACGTACCCTATTGACGTTATAATTTACCAAGGCAATTTTAAAAAACCGATGACCGCGTTAGATTCGGTATATTTTTACAAGTATTTTGAATATTCATTTTTGATAATTGCGATAAAAAATTGAGATACGCATAGTTTGGCATTATAGACATTCTTTTACATATTTTTCCATTACTATTTCTATATTTTTATACGGATATATATATTCCAAAAAGAAGATATATATTCCATTATAATTCTTTTGTGAGCCATTGGTGCAAAGTAGTACACGTAGTAGGAACGTGATGTAAATTGACAGACAAAAATTTCATGAAAAAATAGGGAATATAATTTGTTTTCCAAAGTGACCGAATTCAATACTTCTTCCGATTTATGTGGGTCAAAGAAATTCAGACATATGAACTTTGAGTCACTTTGTTCTCTTATATTTAACTAACGTGTAATATTGAAGAATATTTCACACCCAGAGTAATCGAAGAAGGATTCAAAAGCATTCAAAATGTACAAAATCAGGTCAAAATGTATAAAAATGCATTTGTTTCATCATGTTTTAACCCTTCGTAATCCTTTTTAATCCTTATTTTGTCCATTTCGAATGCTTTTGAATTTTAAAATACTCTTTCAATTACAGGGTAGCTCTTATAACCTTCGGGAAGAAATTTGCCGTCTTATAATTACGAGTAATAATTCATAAAACTCTTAATTTTTTCATTTATTGTAGTATTATTAATAATAATACTATAATAAATCTAAAATTATTATTATTATTATTATCATTACAAAGGTTCACTACACATCTATTTGTCATATGGTATTTATTTATACAGTATTATGGTAAAATACCTCTTATGAAAGCAAATTTTGTTACATAGACTTGTGTTATAAAATTACGGTGTTTAAATCAATTCATCATACAAAGTTTAAAGTTGATATAAATTACAATTATGTACAATAAATAGTATTTATATTATATATGCATATATTGCATTCATTTATTATATACAAATATTCTTCATTTCTTCACTTTCACCAATGCATTCCAGATACGCCGTACACTAACTCTCGTTCAAACTGCTTAGGATCAATGGCGCCATCGATAGGTTCACAATTTTTGTTAAATACAGAATATGCACTAAGTTCATCTTTCTTCTTTGGTCCTGAACGAGTGTTTAACCATATGAAAATTAGCATGGTAACTATGAAGTATACTGCTCCGAATTCAACTTTAACGGCGATAATATATAATGTTGCCCACAGGCAAAAGTACAGAAAATATAAGATTCTAGTGTACCAAGAGGTCTTTGGTACCTCCAAGTCTATGCTATCTTCCGAAAGGATACTTTCCAAGTCGTCATTATCCTGCAACCTTTCAGTTATGTAGAACATTTATCGGCAAGATTGACAATGACTATATTAAGGCCTAAATATGTACACTAAATTCCATTAATATTCGTTAATTTTAATGAAACATATTGGTAAGTAAAATTTCACAAAAATTAGAAAAACATATACATATAAATATATGTATATAATAAGAGTCAAAATTTATACCAACGTACTTTAAGACATAACTGAACTAAAAAAAAGAATGTCTAATTAATTTTAATCTACATGTTTCAACAAGCATTAAAATGTTAAAAATAAGAGAAAATTATATATATGATTATCAATATAATATGTTAAGTACCGAACATAACCTTACATATTTGAATCTGTCGTCGTATAGTGGCTCTCGTAAAGTATATTTGAGCGATCTTCCTTTCTCATCCATTACATCTCTTTGTTTTTGTTTACGAACTAATAAAATTTCGTTCATTGGAAATATTAAAGAATTTCATTCTTTCTTTTTATGACTATACAATTATTAAATAAAAGCTGACCATCCCTGCGACGTCAAAATAAATTCAGAAGATTACATAGAGGGTGTGCGGGGTGTGCACTGAAAAGCGGGAGTATGCGATATATATACACGTTCGCTGTTTATGCAAATAGCTCTATAATATATATATATATATTATATATATATGTAAATGCAGATCAGTAAGAAGGCCGAACGTACTAAAAAAAAAAAATAAAAAAATAAGATTTTTGTTTTTAATGTTTTTTAAAGATATGAATAACAAAAACAACACATCTAAATTATTCAGAGGCTGGAGACACAGACAAATTGTGAAAAATCAAAAGCAAATAGCAGGCAATATTTGTAAAAATATATGTTTGGCATAAATGATTCGCGACCAAAAAATGAATAGAATATAAAACAATACATTTTTTATTGCATTTTTGGGTCCAGTATATATATAGTCTGAAACGTGGACATTTGATGAACAAATATATTTGTAGTTTTTTTTTTTGTCGAGTGACCAAATTCAATATGCACTTTGAACCAACTTATGGTAGGGCCGAAATAATTAGTATATTTCTATACTACTATTCGTACTTTAGAAAATGTTCAGCATTTCAAAACAATAATTTTTATTGTATATAAAATTAATTATAACATCTTTAAAGTAAAAATAACATGTGAATAAAAGTTTAATAAACAAAGGATTAAACAATTCGTATAACTTTTTATTCTATCAATCTACATAACAAATTTGTCTTTACAATCATAATATACAATACATTTAAATGGAGAAAGTCGCACATAGGTATATATCTATTTTATTAATTGTAAATTTTACATTACAGGATCTTACTAAAAATAAATTGTTTATGTATATTTATATTAATTTGCGTTTTTATTTAAGTCATGTCTAGTTTCATATTTTTACTAAGTTGTTATAGCATACTTGTTTCTTTAATAGAACAATTCAGTTGCATTTAAAATCTTCAGCCGCAAATTTTTCAAATTTTATTAAATGCAGTTTTGCAAAAGTTTAGAAATAAATAATGTCAGAGACAAAAATTCATATCATATAACATTATTTTGTGGGAAAATCATTAATCGTCTTGTTTAGATTGATATGATAATGAATAGATGCTCAAATAGTAACGGAGCTTATAAACCCAAGTGGTTTATGAAACATGACGAAATCTGACCTGTGACTGTGATTTTCTGAAGGATTACTTTTTAAATTCTCTTAAATACTAAGAGAATTTCACTGTATTATCTCAAGACTCGATCAACAGCCCATTATTTCAGAATATTGATATCACACTTTGCACATATTTACATACTCCAAGAGGAAACGAAAAACCTCTTATCTACACAATGTAATGGAACATAGCTTAATAACAAGTTAAAAAATTAGCCATCTGTGACACTTTTTCTATTCACTAGATTCGCAGCAAACGAAAAATGATTGATGTTTGAAAATTTGGATGAAAAATGATTCAGATTGATTGCAGATGGCCACTTCGCAACCATTCTTAATTCAAAATTTTAAAATTTAATAATTTTTCGTTTACTTGGTTGACTAGTTTCTTTACAAGTTTATGAGCAAGTGTCAGCAAATGTTTATAAAATATTTTATGAACGCATTAAAACAAACTTTGTATATCTGTTTTTCATAACAATCTTATTCAGATTATACTTTTAAATTTAAATTACATTAAAAAAATTCTCCTACAATGGACATACGTTGAAGGAATGATTGAGATTGACAACTTAACGATTGAAAATCAACCTTAGCAGTGAAATTTGTTGGATACAATTTACGTCTTCTGATACTTTCCAGCATTACCTGTGGATCAAACTTTGTTTTTTTGTGGGCAGAAATATTTTCTGATTTCACACTTTCATTTTTGTGTGGAGTATCATCATTGGACGTTACAAAATCTCCCGCTCTCGAAGCAGATGAAAGCATTTCAACTTGTTCACTGTCATCTGCTTTATAAAGTCCACTAGGAGGAGCCATAACTCGTACTTTCATATTATTAGAGCCAGTTACAGTACTTCCTTCTACACTCGTATCCAAATACTCTGAAGATACGTTATTTGCTTCAGTTTCAACACTGTTTGGAGTATTATCAGCTGTAGTGTTTAAAGTGATATTTCTAATATCGGAGAGTTTAATAATTTCTATTATCTCGTCGTTTTCTTTTCTCAATACTGGATCATCTTCAAAAAACTTTAAGGTTGCAGGATCTTCATTTTTCCAGTCGTTAACTGCAACAAATTTGCGAATTGTTGATTTTCTTTGTGGGAAAAAACTTTGTGGACGTCGACAGCAATGCAGTGCGCCTGGATCTATTGGATGTGCTTCGGTATTAAAAACGTATCCTCCTGCATCAATAACACATTGTCCCCATTGAGTTTGTATAATGTCACCATGATCACCTGTATTATGTATAAAATTCTCACTATCGAAAAGTAAATATAAATATTTTGTTGTTTCTGCAAGAAAGAATGACTCCATTCTATCAGCCTTTCTATGATCCCTGACGTCGTTTATAGTTGCATATCCACAGGTGGTTTTTGCACTGTGTTGTAAACTCCGTAAAACATCCACACCTACCTGAATTAAGTATGGGTCACCAGTTGCACGGTAAAGGTACATAACTGATTCGATTAATTCTGGTCTCAATGGATATCCTTCCCTATTGGTACCTGCCTCTGCCTGAGGGATATTATAAAATTCAGGTGTAAAGCCAAATTGCTTCCAGACTTTGTGATAATTGTGCAGGGATTTCATGGCATCCTCAACTTCCCCGAAAAGACTCAAAACTCCAGGCCAATAGGCATCAAGTGACTGAAATACTGGTAATGTTACCTGACCTTTTGTCATAGATACCCATAAGTGCCAATCTTCCCTACGAATGTATTTTTCAATGGCTGCCTTATGTTCATGAAAAATAGTTGCTAATGAGGGATCTTGAAAGAGTAAGGTACCTTTTGCCAAATATTCAAAGTACGAATCAACTCCAGCTCCAATTCCAGAGTCTTGAGCTGTCCAGTGACCTGTTAGAACATCTACATGATTGCCGACTAAACCAATATTTGACTTGTAAAAATGTAAAGCTTTTAAAGCATTCATTGCAACCTCCTCATAAAGAGGATCTCCAGTTAACTTAGACAAAGTTCCAAATTCCAGGATGAACGTTCCAATCCCTGCAGTGCAAGTAATACTAGTTTCTCCCTCGGGCACACCATATTTCAGATTGACTGTTCCATATGGCATTCCAGTTGGAGTGTCAAAAGCAGCTAATAGCCTTTTAGCCATGTCCTCTGCTAATCGCAGTAACGGTCCATTACAGGGCCATCCAGGTTCAAGTTTCATTCCTGCCTTTTTAGAAAGGAGATGAGCACTAAGCAAGCCTCCGACAACTCGAATGTTGGTCTCGAAGACAGAAACATTGATATTTGCTTCAAAGTCTGATCTGGAGGCAATAATTTCTGCTACTCTACGGAATTCTGTAAAATTTCCCATTACAGCCAAAGTGTCCAAAGCATCGATCAGAGTCAGGGAAAAGCTACCCCAGGTATCAAATCCATCGCAACTCAATGACCGCAATTCATCATAAGGATAAGCGTATCGCAAATAGCTCGAATATGCATGGTCAAACATTGCTCTTGCCTCTTCGCGCAAGATCATCAAGTCTTTCTTTTCATATCTTCCCGGTACTCCACAAGCCACAGTCAGTAGGCCAATGATTAACCCGATAGTAGCGATCAGCATGATGAAGCATATGAAGTATACAACGATAATATTCCAAGAACTCGTTTCATGATCACCATCAGAGTTGGAACCCAAAGTACTTCGTGACAATTGTTCTGTCAAGTTTAATTCTAAGGAAAATGAAAACATACCATTATTTTTTTTAAGATGTTCAAGATTCAAACTACTAATAATTTATAGGAAAATCCCTTTGGCTATAAAAGTTATAAAAACGAAACTGGTGAATTACCTTATTTTACATTTCGATGGCATTGTAAAACTTTAAGGCCGTGAAGTGTGTTTGTTTGTACAAATTTATTAGATGTTTATTTGTTAAAAACATCACTTATGTTTCCTGATGGGCACGTATATAATTTAACACGTCGCAAAATAAGTTGGCGGTGTGTATGTGTTTGTTGAAAGACCACCCGCGCCAAACGCCGTCGCGCGCGGTGGTGAAACCGGTCTACCGTCATGCGCAAAGCTGCGGCGCAATCAGCTGACTTTTGTCCCTGCACTTCAAAGTTCAAATCCTTCAAATCAAATCCGTCCAGCGCAATTTGTTGCCAGAGAAAAAGAGAAATATTGTAACCCGTTATGATGACCATCAGTCCGGGCAGGGAATGCGCAGCCGTGAAAACGGGCCAAATTTCGCAGAAATGCCACCGCGAGAAAGAAGGCAGCACATATACAATATGTATATATGTATGTATGTACATATAGATGGAGAGAGTCCGACGTCGACGACTTTGGTCGAATTTCACTTTCGTCGCTCTCTCGCTCGCGGTTGCTAGCTCTCTTTCTGTTGCGCATTCGCAATCATATTCATTGCATTTCAGTCAGTGAAGTGCGCCAGTGCCAGAGCCAGTGCATTTCGGTCAATCGTTGCGGACGGGTTATATAGAGGCGAGCTCCGGTCGATCCTGGTGAACCGTCCAATATCGACGTCTAAGGCGACTATACGATAATGGAAGTCTGTACCTACGGTCGCGACCGAGAAGGAATTATTCCCAGTGCCCGTTGAATGTCACGAGAAGGGGAACTTGGAAAATTGAGGTTAGAATTTGTCGAGCGAGGAAAACGTCGTCGCCAAAAACGAAAAGCGTCGACGCGAGCACGCATCTATTATGGGATCGGCTTTGAGGCGAGACAAAGTCACCCCGTCGCATCGCTTCCATCTGGACTTCTCGTCACCTTTCCGACACAGGACCGGAGACCCCGTTCTCGCCAATCGATAGCGGCTGCGTTTGATTCCTCGCACACTATACGATGGGATTAAATGACCTTATTTACTGGTAATTACCGTTATTGAAAGAAAGTTGATTGTTTTCTGTTGACAGCTGTTCACTCTGACATGTATCGACCGATTGACACTTTTGTTTACATGTTTTTATCCCACACCGATAGACTGAAATGTTGTTGGTTTTAGGATGAATGTTGATGATCATTTTAATTTATATTTTTACGCTTTATACATTTATTGGTTCGAGGTTGGTCAATTCAATATCGCTGATTTAGACACATTTTATTCAAATTGGAAACATTACTGAAATGATTGGTCATAAAAAGATACAATGTACGAAACTTAATGTTATTGGAAATTCTTTTATTTTCATTTAAAGGGAAAGTAAGAGAGAAATGCTTTGTGTTGGACTATTTTTTGCATGAATGTTGTAGAATTTAAATCCAGTACGTCGGAAGAAGCTAAACAACGTATTTTTTTTATGACATAAATAAATGTTTAAAATTTGATAAAATCAAGTCAGTTTTTTATAAGATATTATTTATAAGATATTGATATTTTATATTTTTATTTTTGTAATGGATACTGAAGTTTTTTAATTATGCACTAATAAATAGATAATATTTACAGTATCTATTACAATATTCCTTTACAATGTTCGACACATAAATAAAAAACATTATAAGAAAAGACTAATCAATTTTTTATTTATTTACTTAGGTTATAAATAATTTTTCTGTCTTTTTTTAGAAAATGTAATGTAAGCACTACATAACTGAATTTAAATATAATTACACGAATGCGCAACTACATTATAGACTATTTATATAAACAATCAACTTTATACAGACTTACAAGGACTGACATTGACAGCCGTGGTACAACTGCATATTGTGTTTTATTTACAAAATACTGGAAAAGTCAAGAAATATTTCTTACTTTACATTCGTTTATATGAAATAAAACAGATATTTCAGAGGTATGAAATGTTTAATATGAATTTTAATGCATTTAATAAATAAAACATGTATTATTGATCAAAACTATACAAGTCCCTCAATCTAAATTATAAGTTTTGTTTAGCTGCAAATGTGTAAGATCTATTTCTTACGCTTTAAAAAGCAATTTCAATAAAGAATTGAAGTTGTGTGATATTTAAAAAAATAAATAAAGTTGGTAATTATTTTGGAGATGTTCACTTCCCACTTGTTTTACTATTTAGATAAATCTCAACCTTCTAGCAAGCACTGTTATCTTGTAAACACAGTGACATCATTGTAGCCTAACTGTCAACATCAAGGTCTCAGTTGATAAACTCGCTGGAATAAGAAATCTTTTATTCGCTAATGTTCAAAATTTATTCACATTTATCTGGTTTGAATAATTCTGGTTGGAATAATGGTATTCATTATTTGGCTAAGATGAAATATATTTAATAGCTGCAATATTTCTCTTATCCTGTAATAAGGTTACACGGAATTAAAATTAGGCTAAGTGTGTTTTATTATTAAACAAACTTTTTCAAATTCCGAGATATGTTCAATGAATATATCCGGGAATAAAGACAGTAGTCTGATTTATTCCCAGATATGTAGTCCAATGAACATATCTGAGAATAAAGACATTAGTCTGATTTATTCCCGTTCTAAAATACATTGGTAATTCGCGCAAGGATTGATCATTTATTTACAATCTGCTCGATGGCTCTTTCGAGCCATCTATATTCTGCATCTATATTGCATCTATATTCGTCAGATTTATTTTTTAACAAGATTTTAAAAGTGGGGAGAAGAGAGATACAATAAAGACTTGTCTGGATGGTCTTTGTTTCCAAACAAAGACCGGTCTTCTCAGTTTGCTTGGCTGATTTGAATATACATATTTATTTTTGTATAAAGCTCATTTAGCTATTTACCAATAATAACAATAATTATACAATTTGCATTTTTACATTTTACTTTCAGCCGCACAATAGTTCATGATAAAGTATTGATTTTCTATAGTAATGTCATTATTTTTTCTTTTTTTTTCTCAAAAGGTGCTTTCCTGATGTTGTACATTTCTTACTTGTCAGGCATTATTAGCTTCCCCCTCTTAATGTACACAATTATTTACATGTTTATAACAACGACCATGTCTATGAACATTTTAATTGCTATTCTCTCATATAATAGGACGCGTTAAGAACTGTTGACTTAAAACGTTTACAGATATTTTTCAGAAAATAAACATAACTCATAAATATATTTAAAAAATGTTTACCTAGAAATATTTGTTAGCTCAATAAAATGCTCCCAATTCACTCCGTTCACAAACATACTTCAAAGAAATGTTCTATTCTTTATTTCTTTTTTAGTTTATGCTTCAAAATGATTTTTAGCTAAAATAATCCACATTAAACAAAGAGACTTGATCCATTGAGGGATCAGTGGGACAAAATAAGCACATCTTAAGATTTTCATAACTTTTGATCGAACAGGAATTTTTTATCTAACGAGGTCTCAAAAAATTTGCCCTGTGCAAAGAGGTGAATTTCACTAACTACAACTTAAAATATTATTTATAAATTGAAAAAACGAATGTTTTTTTTTGTTTTTTTTTTTTAACATGTTAATGTTTTATATGTGCGCATGCGCGATATAAAGATTTTGTAAAGACGCGTATATTTTGGAGTCTGCCTCATAACGGAAAAAGTTAATAGCATTCATTGGTACTTGAAACATTTCAAAATTTCAATTTCACGCAAAATTTTTGCCGATTTTTTAACCAAAAGATCGTTTTTACGCAATTGCCCGGAAATGTAAGAGATCATTTTTTGGCCTGACTCTAATATAAACAAAGATAATCCTTAAAAATGTTAGCATCTATTGCGACAAAGAAATTTTGCTATATTTAATTTTAAACATATCGAAAATTTCAAATTAAATAAACGAAGTTTAATCCAAAACATTTCAAAGACAACAAATTTTGGTTAAAATTAAGTTTCTTTCCATTCGATTTGTTACGTAATGTTTTCATTTCAGGAGGGAGGGGAGGGGGAGGGGCATATATTTTTGTAATTATTTTTTTTATTAATGGCATTATCGATTGTCGCCTTAATGACATATGTAGTGCATCTGTCCTCTGAAGTTGAAAACAATTCGAGCGAAATGTGATCGTATATGTGAATGAATGTGAAATGGATCTCTCCCCTTATAAAAAAACATCTTCGCAAGTGATTTAATATACATGGTGGTAAAAATCACCAAAGCTTTTTTATAATATATTCTGAAGAGGGCTACAAAACTAGCCGAAAACGTTAAACTATTCTCCGTTAATATCATTATTTAAAATTGTAATTTTTTTTTGTGAAATTATTATTTATTATCTTTGTTAAATTTTTATGTTATTGTCATTTTCTTACATGTGAAATGTGACTCTTTTATTTTTCGGACTGTTGAATTTCAAATATTGCAAGAACGATGAGGTAGACACATTCTCGAGGCGGAATGTCGAAATATTAATTAAAAATTGAGGAGAATACATATATATGTATATATACTGTCGGTTCTTATTTCTCGATATCGCGGTACTAATCAGGTTGTTTTGTAACTTGAAGTGACGACGACTGACAATTGTTCTGTTCCCGTTTCTAATGTGTAATTTATTAAACCATCGATTGCTAAGGAATGTTTCTATGCCGGTACAGTATCATGCATAAATTCATTGGAACGGTGAATATGAATTATACAAAGAAAAATCGTGTTGAAGTTTGGAAGAATTAATTTTTTGAAAATAGCTGGCCTCTTTATCGTTTATATTTATTCACGGCATATATATATATATATATATATACGGTTTATATAGATTTTAAAATTTTTTTTTAAAGGTGTTGGATGAAAGTCCTTATCTTCTGTAGACTTGAAAATACTGCAGTGTGTATATGTGTAGAATATGTATTTATGATTTGAATTTGCTTTGTTGTTTTATTATGAGTAATAATTCGTCACACACACATATACATACGCACACGCACATACATATATATTTATTATTCTATATATGATTAATAATTCTGATAGGCACCATGAAATATGTCGTCAAAGTTATTTTCGAGTTTCGCAATGAAATTCTATCGTAACATCTTTGTTTTTCAATTTATAAATGTATTCTTAAACTAGTAGATATTAGCTAACTGTTTACGTATATAAAGTAAATTCAATTTGTTTTTAACATTGTCAAATGAGCTCTGCAACATTTGTTGTAATTTTTTCGCCAAAATCGCATTTTAACGAATATTCCTTCGTTGGAATGTGTAATATCACTAGAAATAAATATTTGCAATGCATTATGTATATAAGTTTAATAATAGTTTAATAGTTTAATAATTATAAAACTATGCTTATATTGTATGAGGCGAATATCTTGTAAATGTTTTTTTTTCCATTTTGTATAATTGATGCTTAAGTGGGGTGTTTAAAGTCGAACAGTTATCGACATAACATAGAAATAGGAAAAATATAAATTATAAATAATTGAAACGTTTTATAAAAATGTGGGCTTTGGAAGGGTGATTTTACGTGACATATACAGTCCCTCAAAAAAATTCCAGTAAAAATAATGAAAAATTAAGTGAACATTTTTGGAAATACATTAATTTTTCATACCTTCCTTAGAAATAATTTGTTTCCAAAAGTTCTCAGTTAATTTTTAATTACTTCTTTCGGGAATATTTTTGGTCATTGTATAGGTTATGTAGAATCACCCTTCCAGAGCCCAAATTTTGAAAAAAAGTTTCAGTTATATTTTATTTATATTTTTATTGTTAAAAAGCTCGGTCCGACCTAATCTCAAAACAAGAAAAGTATAAATAAAAAAATATGATTGAAACGCTTTATCAAAATGTCTCTGGAAGGGTGCTTTTACATAACATATATAATACCCCAACAACAAAATTCCAGTGAAAATTATGTCCAATTGAGTGAAAACTTTCGGAAACAAATTATTTTTTTTTACCTGCATCAAAAATAAGTTGTTTCCGAATGTTCTGAATTTATTTTAAATA
Source organism: Trichopria nigra (assembly GCA_030522945.1). NCBI lineage: Eukaryota > Metazoa > Arthropoda > Insecta > Hymenoptera > Diapriidae > Trichopria > Trichopria nigra. The sequence goes on from JAPYZR010002111.1 coordinate 34,197, forward strand.
ATTTTTACTCAAATTTTTTTGGGAATTGTATACGCTATTACCCTTTCTGAGCCCGAATTGTAAAAAAAAGTCTCAATCATTTTATATTTATATCCCAGTAAACGAAAAGGGATTGAAGTTAAAAAAATGGGATTGAATGGGATTAAAACCATTGGAGAAATGTCATGATTGGTTGATATAATCCAATCAGAATACATTTATCGTTGCAATGCTCGGTCGGTAACTGTTTTACTTTAAAACCCGATGGTTCTAAAGTAGAACAATTACCAACCTAATCTCAAAACGGGAAAAGTATGAATAAAAAAGGATTGAAACGTTTTTTCAAAATTCCGGCTTTGGAAGGGTGATTCTACATGACATACAATCCTCAAAAAGATATCGCTGAAATTGGTTCAAAATTAAACGAGAATTATCCGAAATAAATTATTTTTATTGCTGATAAGAGAAAATTGTTTATTTCGGATATTCCTCCTTTTATTTTCAATCAATATAGCCGATATTTTGTTGGTGATTGCATATGATGTGTTAGAATCACCCTTTCAAAGCCTGAATTTGGAAAAAATGTTTCATTCCTTCTTTATTTATACTTTTCGTGTTTTTAGGTTAGGTCGGTAACTGCTCTACTTTAGAACCACCTTAATCGTTTTATTTCTTTGCGAGTAAAAATTCCGCGAAACATCAGAGCGGTCATTTTTTGACAAGAAAAATATATTAATATATTTATTTATTTATTTATTTATTTATTTATTTATTTATTTATTGACGGATGTGAAACATCCTTACAATGGTACATATATAATAAAAAAAAACCTACTGATATAAAAGTAACCCTGCTAGAAAAGGTTGACAGAAATGGATAAGATATTTTAAATATTGTTCCACCCTATTTTTGTCAAGAAATTATTCAATATATTTCTATCCGAATCTTAGTGGATATATATGGATAAAAAATTAAGTTATATCTTTAAGAAAAAGGTGTTT
>JAPYZR010002112.1:0-18133 GCA_030522945.1 Trichopria nigra
TATCCCAAAATCTAATCAGATCGAGGTTCAGCCACGACACACCTTTAAAATAAATGTGAAATAGATCTGAACACTACTTTACACACACACACACACACAAACTCCGCCAAGCCGGTCCCAAGCCCGGGGCCTCGCTCCGCAAGAGACGAGGAAGGAGGAGGGGGAGGAGTAACAACCTCGTTAAAAAACCTTGGTACATCTGACCCGGACGTTAGTACCTTGTAAGGGTCCCTGCCCAGGGTACAGGCTAGGGGAAGGAACCCCGAACATAAAACCAAATATGGATAGTGAGTTAAATACAATACTACCTCAAGCGAGCATGGCTTATTCACAGCCTAATCCCGCCGTCGGTTCCTATCGGGTGAAAGCCCCGGTGGCCGGCGCTGGCCCCACGGATTTTGGTGGGAGCCAAACTCACACGAACAGGTTGCGGAGGTTGATCACTCGGCCTCGGTATAGCAACAGATGCTGCAGGCGACCAGTGCTCAGAAGAGCAAGAGAGAGTGATGCTAGAGCGACTTCAGGATAAGCTCGAAATAACCCTAGTCGAGTTTATCATGGATAAAAAGAACATCCACATGGAGCTCAAAAACATGGCTAGGGCCACGATTAGGGCCTTCAAGATCTATAGTAAGGCTCGGCCATCCATTTTCTTAACAAGTACAACGGGGCTGGACCAGCTACCCGGACTTCGTCGGGCGTTTCGGATGCCTTCGGCAGCATATTACAATATATGTATACATATGTGTACCATGGTATAGAACATGTGTATGCATACGTATGCATATGGCTATAAACCCTATAAACGGGCAAAGGGCGCCGTCGATAAAGTCGATATCGGATGCACATACATATAACCTTCAAAGTTCAAACTTAATGTATGTACTCGGCATTTGAAAACTTGTCGCACTTTGCACTCTTTGCAGCACTTTGCAGATCGAAGTCGCAGTGCTTCGCACCAATTCGCACTGGTAGCACTTCGCCTATATATATATATATTATATATGAATCGTGTCCGTTTCACGCGGATGTCACATCCTGTATATATATATACATATGTGAACTCAAATCCCGCAAGGAAAATTTTCATTTTTGATTTCGTACCTTTCGTCACAGATTATTCTGTGCTTTCGTATACTCATTCGAACGGTTCGAACGTAATGTAAATCATATAACCGAATTTTATTTCAAAGGAGCGCCACACGGAGAGATCGTGCAGTCGGTACAGTTTTCCAAATAATCGTGAGTATGTATCTACATATGTACTTGTATTTGAGTAGATTTCTTTTCTCAAGCAAATTGGTGAAGTTTCCGAATGCAATAAACGTAAGAGGAAAATCTTATATACATAAAAGCGTTATACTTAATTGCCTGACAATTTTCGTTATTCAAAAAGCATATAAGAATTAAATTGTTCATCGATGACATTATTATCTATTATTGCTAAATACTATCCGAAATATGTAATATGTGTATAGGTTATAAAATTCAGGACTTTATATTATAAGAATTTTTTACCTTGACAGTTCATACCATATTGCCATTAAATAGTATCGAGCGGCGTATACCGTCACCACTGATTGCTGTAAATTTCACAATTTTGCTTAATTGAAGATATTCGCGAAATTTCAAAATTTATAATACTTTATGATTTTACTCCTTGATTAGTTGTAGTAATTTTGAAATGGCTACATGGGACGGTTCATATCAGGGACCTGACGGTTACTACGTTTACGCAGATCAAAACAATTCTTCATCAAATCGGAATTATTTTCCCCAAAATTCTGAAAGTACATCAACTCAAAGTAGATCACCCTGTCAATATGGTACAAATCCTACTACAACATTTGAGCAAAATGGTACAATAGTTTATGATCGATTGGAAAATAGCAGAGCTCTTCCTCAAGTTTTAAATTCCCAATTGACACGCAATACAAATAATGCAATTCAAACAACAGATGGTAACAACTTTAATGTTTCTCAAAGTTTTTACGAAAATAGTAGGCACGTGCCTCAGATGCCATCGTTTTACTGTCGGACTGGCAATTATCAAAAAGGAAATACGCGAAAAGGATTTTCATTTGATAACGTAGTAGAAAATTCTAACCTGCAAGTTACAGCAAATGAATTTGTGCCCAGTCGAAGAAATATACCTAATACGAGTAGCAGTATGCTTCCAGAAACTGCATCACATCAAAATCAAGATTTAGAGAATAAAGTGAATGTTTTTTATGCTGATAATAGATCTAAATACAGTGATAAGAGAAATGAAAATAAAAAAGAGCGAATAGGTAAGAAAAAATGGGAACCGCGAAGTAATCAATTTCAAAGACCTGAGAGAATGCAAGGTAAATATGACAAAAGTCAAAATTTTAGCAAGTTCCAAAATGAAAAATCATATCCTCACTACAGGAATTACTCTGATAAAACATACAATAGCGGGAAAAATACTCGATTAGGAAAGGAAGATGCAGAAAGCACAGTCGTTGAAAATGGTATGAATCATGTACAAAATGAAAGTATTAATGAGTCTCAAGATTCACATAATCAACATAAAGAAATTAATACAAATACAGAGCAGGAAAATGTACAATTTCCAAAAATAACAAAATTTTATTCAAATAATAGTCGCCAAGAAAGATATGATAGGAAAGACCGTTATGGTGATAAATACAGTCCTAGAGATAAAAAAACTAATAATCAAGATACCAACTTCCGAAGTGGTTATAACAAATTTGATCGAACAAGAGACTGGAATAAAGATTTTCTTGGAGAAACTCGAGAAAGAGATAAAAGAGATTCATCAGATTGGAGACAGAGGGGTGATAGTGTAAATAAGTGCAATTTACAGAAACGTACTTATAATAAAAAATACGAAATTGGTAAGTGTTTTAAATTTATATTTTATACATATTATATACTTATACACTTATATAGGTAGTTGAAAAATTGGCCACAACAAATAATATCAATGATCATGTACAATATGAAAAGAAAAAAAAGTTATTGAATAGCAAGATTAAAAATTAATTGTTCAAAATTACCTAAAGCCAATTGTTTTATATACTAAATGCAACAATCACAACAAAATAATATACATAAATTAGAAAAATATTTATTTATTTGCGATAAATAATGAATTTTATTTTTTACCAGATGACGATGCAAGTCAAAGAGAGAGATTGACAGAACAATTGAACCGGGGTCAATTAGAATGTTTAGTTTGTTGCGATTACATCCGTCAAAATGATCATGTATGGTCATGTTTGAATTGTTATCATGTTCTGCACTTAAAATGTATAAAACAGTGGGCAACATCATCTAAAGGTGGTAAGTGATAAACGTTTCAATTTTAATATTTATCAATATCAATACAACAAATATAATCAACATTGTGTATTTATTTCAGAAAGTGGCGACTGGCGTTGTCCAGCTTGTCAAAATGTGACTTCAGGAGTGCCCGAGAATTATTTCTGTTTCTGTGGCAAAACATCTGCTCCTGAATGGAATCGTCGCGAGATCGCCCATTCTTGCGGCGATGTTTGCGGCCGTGCTCGATCGGTGAACAACTGTGTGCACAAATGTACTTTGCTGTGTCATCCAGGATCGTGTCCACCTTGTGTCACAATGGTATCGAGAAGCTGCGGCTGTAGTAGAGTAACACAAATCCAAAAATGTGGCACTGCGACGTTATTTACATGTGACGCCATTTGTGATAGGGTTCTCAACTGTGGAATACATAAATGCGAAAGTGTATGCCATCATGGAAGTTGCGAACCTTGCAGCAAAGAAATAACACAAAGTATGAATAACGTATCATTGTATTATTATACCAAATCTTAATAGGATTTAGTGGCTTAACTGATAAACAAACGTACTAAAGGAAAAAACGTTCTAAGTAATATCCCAAGGCTTAAATTCATGTGTATTATTTACATCAAGTTTCTAATATGGCAAAAATTATACTTCGTAACTCAAACTTACGCTACGATGAATTCAGACCTAATCTGACAAATGCATCAAATAATTACTGCACAATAATTATTCAATTAATTACTACTTGGATTAAAATAAAAATAAATTATATTATGTAACGAATACTGTAGGCTCATGTAATAAATATTATAATTTGTGATATCTTTTTCAGATTGCCACTGCGGAAAGCACAATCGTATCCAAACTTGTATATCTGATTTGCCACCAACTTACTCATGTGGTAATACTTGTGGAAAGACATTAGATTGTAACAATCACCAATGTAAGGATGTTTGTCATCCAGGATCTTGTAGACCTTGCTCTTTAAAGGTAGAGACAGTAACACATTGTTGTTGTGGTCAAACACCATTATTGATTAAAAGAGAAAGTTGTTTAGATCCAATTCCCACTTGTGATAAAGTCTGCAGCAAACGTCTCAAATGTGGCCAACCTAGTAAGACCTGCATATTTTTTTACATTTACATTTATTAGATAGTTCTGATCAGTGAGCGATGGTGGCTATTACAGTATCTTTATAAACTATAGGTCTGATAGTGTAGTCCCATATGGGTTCACAAACGTCGACCTTAAATAAATATAAAAAAAAAAAAAAACAAGAAGAAGAAAACAGTACTAATTAAATCTTAAGCAAATATTAAACATTTATTAAACATAATTGCATGCTTTCATTCACAGGCAATCCTCATTCTTGCCAGGCAAATTGCCACGAAGGAGACTGTCCTGAATGTCAATTAATAACAAAAGTCAGATGTCGCTGTGGTAATATGGATAGGGAAATTCCATGTATAGAATTGACAAGTAAAGCTGATGATGCACGTTGTGAGAAGAAATGCACAAAGAAACGATCTTGTGGCAAGCACAAATGCAACCAAATGTGCTGTATAGACATCGAACATATTTGTCCATTACTTTGCTCGAAAACATTAAGTTGCGGAAAGCATAAATGTGAACAAACTTGTCATAGAGGTAGATAATATTTTTAAATCAATTGTACACTGTAAAGATGTTTACATGATTGCATTTAAATTTTATATAACATAACTTAACAGATTTTCAATATTTATTCCTTTTATAAAAAGTACAGTCCACACTCAATAATTTTTTCGCAGGTCGCTGTCTGCCTTGTTGGCGAAGTAGCTTTGAAGAACTTTATTGCGAGTGTGGAGCTGCTGTGATCTATCCACCAGTTCCCTGTGGCACAAGGCGTCCAGTATGCGAGAAACTTTGCTCGCGGGTACATTCTTGCGGCCACGAAGTTCTACATAACTGCCACAGCGATCCAACCTGCCCCCCATGCACTGTTTTAACGAAAAAGTGGTGTTATGGTAAACATGAGCTTAGGAAATCTGTTCCATGTTACATGAATGAAATTTCATGTGGTTTATCATGCAATAAACCTTTGTCGTGTGGTCGTCATAAATGTGTTACCACCTGTCATCCAGGGCCATGTGAAAAACCTGGGCAACCGTGTACTCAGCCTTGCACAACTCCTCGGGAACTCTGCGGTCATGCATGTGCCGCTCCATGCCACAATGATAAATGCCCAGATACACCTTGCAAAGAAATTGTTAAGGTAATTTCGAAATTTAGTGTAATTTTACCCTACTTTTCTTTATTTCTCTCATGTAACTTTTTTTAATATCACACAAAATATGTATTTTTCAAATAATAAATTATATAAAAAAATGATAGAAAAATTTATATTATTAAAAGTAAATGTTTTTAGGTTACGTGCCAATGTGGACACAGAAGTACAACTAGATGTTGTGCAGAAAATGCAAAAGATTACCAACGTATTGCTAGTGGAATATTGGCTAGTAAAATGGCAGACATGCAGCTGGGACACACTGTCAATTTAGAAGAAGTGTTTGGGCAAGGAGCAAAAAAGCAGAACCAATGGAAGACATTGGAATGTAATGAAGAGTGTAAACTGATAGAACGGAATCGCAGACTGGCACTTGGCTTGCAGATTGTCAATCCAGACTTGAGTGGGAAGTTGATGCCAAAATACAGCACTTTCATGAAACAATGGGCCAAAAAAGACGCACACTTCTGTCAAATGGTGCATGATAAACTAAGTGAACTCGTGCAACTGGCGAAAACATCGAAACAGAAATCCCGTAGCTATTCTTTTGAAAGCATGAATCGTGATAAGAGACACTTTATTCACGAATCTTGTGAACATTTTGGTTGCGAAAGTCAAGCATATGATGAGGAACCGAATCGGAATGTAGTCGCTACAGCTGTGAAAGATAAGGTATAAATAATGATAATAAGTGATGTAAAATGTGTCAAAATATACCGTTATTCAATGTGTTTCAATATATGTTTCATTTTCCAGTGCTGGTTGCCTAGCTATAGCTTACTAGAAATGATGCAGAGGGAAAATGGTCAGCGTAAAGTACCAGGACCAATGCTCAATAAATTAATGCTCAGGTAATCAAATGTTCATATATATATATATATATATATATACATACGAGTGCATGCGAAAGATCAAAATTCATGTTTATAATGAGTTGAGGGGGTAATAGCATTTCTATAATTCTATAAATTTATAGAAGCTCAGAAACTGTGCCGTTAAGTTCGAGAAAAAACATTAAACTGCCACCACCTCCTGCGATATCGCCATCTAGATCTCCGGAGCCTGAAATCGACTACTTTGACTATAAGGGTTGATGCAATGTTCTCTGCAATAGTTTGAATACAATACAAGTGATATAGGCATCAAGTGCGTTCATTTACGAAGAACGATAACTTCGCGATCTTCAATGTTTCCCAAGGTTAGCGACATTCTAAGTTGAATAACGCCCAGTGAACAATGAATTGCATTTTTTAATATTTATAAATTTAAGGTAATGGAACAAAACCAATGTATCTTTGTTGATATTTATCGTCAATTATGTACTGATCATCATTGTGGATTACAAGGTTTAAACTTGTAATGCCACGTGATGGATCAAGGTGTATTGTTTTGTAAAGGAAGCTTCGTCGCTGCGACCTCACACTGGCTTATTAGCCATTTCGATATTTACTTTTGACTTAACTATATTTTATCAATTACTTTATTGGGTTCAAGATTGTCAGGAACAGTAAAGGGTTGCAAAGTTCGACATGGATAGTAAAATGTGACATATATATGTTAAAAATAAATAAGGAATTTTCCTACATACCTCATGAACATTATAGTATGCTGACATATACATTCAATTCTACACTTGATATTCATGTCAAAACAGTATTTTTTATTATTTCGTATTCGTACATCCATCTTTGAATTCACAAATAGTTTTCAAATATTTTAGACTGTACATTGTAAAGGTTTTCTTTTTTTCTTTTCTGGCTTTAATAAGATTTTTCACAAAGGTGATAACGTTCAGGTTTGAACTTGCAGTGACGAAAGTTATATCGGAAAGTCTGAGTTGCATTTGAAATCTTTACAACGATGTGTTATCAAGATATTGCTACTTACAAGATTTCAGGATTTATCAATGAACACTACTAGCTTAGTTCTCAAACAATATAGTGCAGAATAATTTTTCTTCGGCTAGTTCGAAAGATTGCAGTGCACTCTTGTTATACGATATTTTATGTAAAATATTCTTTGAACCCAATTCTCTATTATTGACTAGTCTACTCGCAGTTGATGTACACGCCTATTTACGTATATTGTCTCATGCTGTAACCGGAGTGCTCGATTGCGACGAAAGCACTGCGCTCTACGGTTTTCGAACTTCATCTAAAACATTGTCTAATCATAAAAATATTGATATACATCACTTTCCGTCTAAGGAGAACATCAGTGTCGCAGCTGTCTCGACTAAATACGCGTGTACATCTTTCTGTATATAAATAGTCGTCTCGCACCTATTATATATGATCCTTCAGAAATTCTGTTTGAAAGTCACACAATTATAAACATTTAAAATACATAACATGTATGTTTGGCACATTTAAAACATCTATCAGTATTTAAGTTGGCGAAGTCCGTTATCCTAATTAGATTCGCTATTATGGTCCTTCATAAAAGTCTCGTAATGGTTAGACTAGTGCGTAAACTATAGATGTTCGCAAGATATCTCGAATAAAAATTAAATTGAATTTGGATGTAAAATTCGAACTAAAGGAAATATAGAAGTAAAAAATATATATATTATATGCATACTGTAATAATATAAGGTGCAGATGTAAAAATATATCTTATATGACATGTTATATATAGACTATAATAGTATATAACTCGAACCTTTAAATCGATTCTCTGATTGCTCGAGATATGTTTCGAATAACTCGTAATACGCGAACTTGACGCGACTGAGAATAAAATATGTTTATCTAACATTCAAACATTTATCACATGTAAAATCACAACACAGTTACGAGTTTGATTTGTAGGTAAACGGTTTAAACATCAATTTTTTTGTATTAAACAATGTTTTCTTGGCTTGACACTAAAAAGTTGAGGCTTTTGGAACAGAGTTTGTCAATCGTAACATTAGCTAATACTGTCTATAAAGGGATCTTCCTCAAAAGTTCTTTATTCAATTTATTTATTTATTTGTTTTTTTTTTTTCTTTTTTTTCTTTCTTTTTTTTAAGAAACTATTACATTAACCACTTCATATAAAATTTCACGCATATTCCAGTTAATTTCGATTGAATATATTCTAATACAGAGTTTAATCGTTATATGAAAATTGATTGAACCATATGAACGTGACGAAAATATTAACTGAAATATGTTAACATTTTCATAGGACAGCAGTGCGAGAATGAGGTTTAGAATTTGTAATTTGTTTATAGTAAAAGTGAATTTTCATTCGAACTTTGAACTTTAGGACTTACAACATTAAGTACACCACAAGATGTAATTTTTCACAGTCTGGTAGACTAATGAATTTTGAAATCGATCATTATTTTACAAACTATTTAAAGTTATAAAATAACGACATATAAGAGTAGTTACCAAATTCGCGGTTGAACTGAAAGAAAAAATGAATATTAAAATATAACTGCATCGTTTGGTACCCTGTAAACGGAAATGGGTTGAAACCTCAATAGTGTACATTCAAAGGGATTAAACGGGGTTGGATAGTATTATTTTGAATACTTCTATTTCCCTCCCGATCCCTTTGAATCTCTACGAATGTTCCTTAACGAGCCTTCATTCCATTTCCATTTACAGGGGTTGTTATGTACATGCAACCAACTCTTATAATTTACCACCATAAAAGAATATATCTGAAGATTTCGATTTCTTGATTATCATTTTGCAAAATGACATTGGTAAACGTTTTCAATTACTCTACCATATTAATTATAATTATATACAATAAATTATTGTCGCGACTAGAGTAGATAGAATAATTCTTAATAAAAAATACATTTTGAAGCCGCGACTCGCTTCAAGGAATTTTTGGTTAAGGTATGCACCTTAGTACGCATCCCTTAGTACTGAGTAACTAAGTTCTAAGAGACTAAAGAATGAGGTTGTTTAGCATACGTTTGAACACAGTTGCCTTTCCTATATTACGCTGATTATTGTCGCGTTTTCTCCCGATTAATTCGTTAATCAAGCCAGCAATAAATGCGAATTCGGGAAAAGTGAACATCTCCGAATACAAGAGGCGCTCCGCGACAAAATTAAGGAATTATAAAGCTTTCAAAGCTAGCTTGTAATTTCATTTGGTCTAAACTGACTTTCACGAGTACATCGACGATCAAATTGCCATGTTAACGAAATGGTGAAACATTCAACAAGCAAGCATGCAAACAAAATTTGTCATCCTTGCATAGGCTTCAGTCTTGTCGACAACTGGGTTCTAGAGTATTGCTTTAAATGTAGTTATTATCCCGTTGCTTCGCACGCAAAGAGTAGGTAGGATAATTGTTGAGGTATTGTAAACGACGAGGACTGGCGGAGGGTTGCTTGGTAATACTCGCCATTGCACAACCCATTATAAGTTCCAGGCCCCGACAAAGTGTTTGGTACAGCAACCATGGCCAAGGTTTTGGAAACTGTGCTGTAGTAGGTTTTGTTCCGTATTTCACCACTTCCGCGAATAACCCTACATTGTTTTATGCATTATTAAAGTAAAGACTACATTATGACCAAAGAATACAAATTGTTTTTAGACAATGAATATGATTAAATGATTTAATGGCAGTAATATGAAACAAATTCATATAAACATATGTCGTGGTTTAAAGCATATGTTGAATTTACTGTGGATAAAAAATCTTACCGTAAGATCCAAATATTCGTATGACGTCGGCTATACAAAGTATAATGCCTAGAACAGCAGTAGCATATGTAACATTTAAGACCCTTTGAATCTGCGATCTCCTCTCAGCAGCTGTAGAATTTGCTTCTGGTATGTGTAACGGTGTACCAGCTTTCGCCCTATTAACGTACGCAATGTGATTCAATATCGAGTGGAGCGTGAAGTCAGTACCCTGAAATGAATATAATATTTTAAAAAGTTTCATGAAGAAGCTTCAAAAGTGAGAGTATTAAAAGATTTACATACTGTGGCATCAGATGGCTGTATATCAGGAAGTAAACTAGTCTCAGCAGTGATGCTTTCATGATCAGATGTGATCTTGTCGCCATTTTTCCATGATAAATTCTTTTTGCGTCCATCAGTTTTATCTTTAAGCGAACTGTTCATTAAGGCAGCCTTTTCACTGCAATCTGAATGGTCCAAGTCTGTCTCTGATTTTTCTCGGGTTTCAGTCTTTTTTCCAGAATTCTGATGAAAATGATTCGGACTCTTATCCAGTACTCTGATGTTTACATCGCTACTCCGTCGATTGGAGATTAGTGGAAGGTCAGATCTTCTTCCGCATGACACGTCAGAGTTCCGTCGGGATTCTATAGGCTTTGTAGATGTTAGTCCACTCAAATCGGAGTTGCGTCTAGACCCTAACAAATAAAAGAGTTTTTAAATTAATTTTAACACTATTTGATGAAGCAAATTTTAAAATGCATATTTTAATTTAATATTTAATATTTTAAACTGCACACAAATCTCGCTGCAATAAATTCTATTTTATAATTATAATGAGTATTCTTGAAAAATGAGTATTTAATAATATATACTAATAATCATAATAATAAACTAGATATTTTCTAAAAACTCATCTTTTCTTACACAGTATTTACAGTATAAAGTATACAGTACAGTATAAAGACGCAGTAAGCTATGAATATTTCAAATTAAAAATCCAAAAACCAGATCCCCAAAAAAAGTTTTTTAGTCTTTAAAATTTTTGGAAATTAATATGACAAAACTCTGTATACAACCGTACTGTACAAGCTTTTTTAAAGTTTGATAAATGTTTGATAAATATTATGCTTACATATTATACATTTTGAAACACAATCGATGTTTTAACATACCTGCTGGACTAACATCTAGAATCCGAGATAATTTGGATTGATCCTCGGAGCTAACGTTCCTTTTTGGAATTCTGTTTCCAAAGTCACTATTTCTTCTTAATGTTGAAAACTGAGAACGATGAGCTGAATCGGAACTTCTTCGAAGATCTTTATTGCTACCAGTGGGCGTGGTACACTCTGAGTGCCGTCGAAGAATTCCCTCAGGCGTGCGCGATCTCTCAGATGATTCTGGGGTACGTTTCAATTCAGACGTAGGAGAGGCATCTTCTTCATTAATGAATCTTACACTGCACTCTGAGCTTCTCCTCGATGCGCCCGATGCATCGCTGCTACGTCTGCTGCTTACAATGGAGTTACTGCGACTGGGTTTAGATACAACGATACTTGGTAAGTTTGCAAGTGACGGAGTCGGTGTTGGAGGTCGAACGTACACTTCGGGCACCGTGGATACTGGCTCAGATTGTTGTGTCAAGTTTAATGGAGGTGGTCTTTCTCTTAAAGAACCAGTGATTCTTCTTCTTTCATCCTGGATTTTTACCGGTTTCATCGATCCTTTTGATAATAAAAATTATTTTCAATTCAGGATAGTCTGATTTAAAAGTATTTTTATTTGAAATAAATATATGACATTTTCAAAGGAAAACTACCTGTTAAGCTCTGTACTTCTTTATGCGTGTCACTATCTTCGGAATTAGTCAACTTCTGGCCGAGCAAAGTAGGAGCAAAGGCAGCTACCACTGATGTAGCCAGATTATTATATGGTGCTAACATAGCAAACTGCATTATGCCTACAAACGAGAAAAAAAAAAAAAAAAACAATGTTAAACGAGCATTAATTAAAATTTCATACCTCGTATACATATGCAAACCCCTGACCTTTCTGATGTGCACTAGAATTGTCTCGAGTCAACAAACTTGGCGGCATTTTTCTCAGTAATATTTTCACTTTGTACCCTGCGTGTAGGAACGTTATGTATAAAAGAATTCCCCAAACTAGGAACACAGTTTGGACCACATACTTGGCAATATAGTGATTGTGAAAGACTAGAGCAACATCGCTCACTATTATTAAAGCAAAATTAAATATTATCATTATATTAAGATAGGTTTCTTTCTGAAATTTCTCTAAACCAAATTTAAGCTGAAATGAAAATGATTATATTTTTATTTACATATTAATTGTAATTAATTTAAGATAAGTAATAGTTTTATTCAATTGTACCTGAGTCAACTGCAGAAAAGCTAACTGGACAAGGCAAAATGCTGAAGTGATGCAAGGAAAACCAATATCCCACATTATAGATCCAATCACTTTTGGCATTATCTGAAACAAATCATTATAAATATTTATGTCAAATATATTTGATTTAATAAAGTTTTACCTCCTGCAGATTATAAGGATCTATAAAAAGGCTGAGACTTCTAGAGGCTCCAAGTATACACAGGAAGACGTTTATTGTAGACATGAATGGACGATTAGCAATCAAAGACCTACGGATGTTGACTATTAAAATAAAATTTATAATATTTTAAAACTGAGTATTTTGACTATTTCGTACCTTAAATTTAGAAAGGAGAAAAATGTGTAAAAACTCAGGACAAAAAAAAGGCAGGCAAATCCATAAGTATGCAGAATAAACATCCATCGTAGATCGTGATTCAAGACATTCCATGATGGCGAAGTGACCAACAGTTTATCCAGCAAAGTATTTGATAAATCGGGGACACACTTTTGCACTGGACCAATTGCTGTAGAGTTCACATCTGTCATAAAAAAAAAACACACACATTATAACTTATACATCATAGAAGTTGACTAAAGCAAATTCAACAAAAAATTTTTAACTGAAAATGATTTTCATGTGACTTGTTTAATTAATAAAAAGTAATTGGAAATCGACTGTTTTATAAATAGAACAAAGTATCAGGACAAAAGCTGATAAGACAACAACTGACCGATTGTCAAATTAGACAGCCTATCCATAATCTCTCACTTTAAGACCAACATACATCACTGGCCTCGTGTGTCGAATCGTTCTTGGTGAGTATGGTGTAAACTGAACGCGTCCGACAACGAGGTTGCCCCCGCGACAAGGACGAGCCTCTATATAGTGTGCTGTCAGCGAACAGCAACAGGCTAAGCCTATTATAGGACGATTTGAATCCAACCCCCTTCCACGTCTCTCACTGGCTCTCTGCCTCCCTTCAGGGTAAGAATATTGATTTTACTCCAATAGTACGGGTGGGGGAATTGCCTACCAGCAGTTAGTCCATGGGCCTAGAAGTCATATGGGCATATAAGTTGGTTATTTTAGGGAATGAATTGGAGCATTCCTAATGACATTCTGTTCCATTTATCGGTTTCAATAAAAAATGTTTCAATCCAATTTTATACATGATCATGGATGGCTAAAGTAGATTCAATTTTTGCTCAAATGCATAAGACATTCTGCATATGTTTACAATTTGTATTAATTAACAATAATTCGAAATATTTTGTTTTGTTAATGTATTATTACAAATTTTTACCAAGATTAAATTTTTTTTTTAGTAAACTTTATATTTAATGTAACGAACTAAGGAAAAAGTTGATTTTGGAATGCTCGAAACAAATGTAGCATTGTGTAAATTCTATATATTTACAAAGAAAAGGAAACTATTCTTTTATTGAATGACTGGCTTCGAACAAGGTTGTTTCTATAATTAGACTTGATTAAATTACATTGCCATTAAGCCAAGCCTCATAATGCCACCGACAGTTGTATCCTCAATGGTATTGATTGAAAAATCAGTTTTTCATCTGTTGCTTCGGGATTGTCATTCGATTTTCCTGCTTGGATTAAGATTAAAATTCTGGAGATGCAAAATGAATATCTAAATTGTTTGACAAAATGTGTTTATTAACTTTTATGTACACTTTTATTAATATTACCGATCACTTCTTAACGGTTTACAGGTACATAAGGTTACAAAACTGTACGTATGTAAAACCAGTACAAAACCATAAAATTATTAAATAAAATAATCTCTCCTAAATCGTCTTTATACATGAATAATAATAATTTTCACTTATGTACATTACTTTGTGAAATTTCTCCAAGTTTACACTAAGAATCGTTTACTTTAAACTTTATAGTACATATTTGATCCATGAAATAGTAGATATCATGGTCAATGAAGTTGACAAGCTCTTACTGCTATCAGCTGGAGAAGAATGAAAACTGGACTAAGAACTTCAGAATATTCAAGACTGCTCTGTCCTGAGAGTTTTTTGCATAAAAGATATTTAAAAACAAATACCAAGATCAATGAAATCAAACTCCACATTGCACGGAGGATCCCAACTTTGATCATGCCTTCCATGTGCATTCTTATAAAAATAATAGCACAGAAATATGTATTTAAACCATCAGCTACAAAAAGAGGCGAAAAAACCAACCACCAACCAATATTGCCAAGAAAATAGTTGTCATCTAACTTCAAAGCAAGTAAAATTGTGAAAATTGTCATAGACACCAGATTTATCCATATTTCAAATATAGTTAACCCCAGCCAATGTACCAATTCATTTAACGAAAAAATCATGATAAGGTTCTAGTACCTGCATGTACTTATATACCAAAAGTTTGTTAGGTTTTTAATTTTTTTTTTGTTTATCGAAAAGAAAGGCAAAATAGAATTCAATTTAATTTGATTGATCATATCTCAATTTTCCTGCTCCTGCAATTCGGTATACTCGAATGTGTATTGCAGAATTTCTCCGATTATTTTCTTCATAATCTGCATCGTCGATCAGTGGAACCACTTCATCTGTAATTACATTAAATTTATATGATTATCTGAATTATGTAGCAATGTTTTATATCTTTATAGTTAGTGATTAAATATATCAATTAAAAGTTTTACTTATGTAAGAGGATATACATTTTCACTATTATATTTGTTTAAAATCATGGCAATGGCTAAAAAGGAAGAGAACTTTGATCCATGTTGCTGTTTGGATATTTTCTTTTTTTATAATAAGATTTATAATAAAATTACAAATAATTTTATTAGTTTTTAAATATTTCTTAGTAGCAATATTTGCTCCAATTTACCTAGTTGACAGCCATTAATAAAAGAAACATTTTGTAAAGAAAACTGATGTAGAAATTAATAAAGTTAAAAATCACAAAATATCACAAAAACTAAGCATAATTGTTTGTTTCACTATTATGCTTCATCTAACTTTGGAGCGCTGTATCATTTAGCACACTAATCTGATGAAATATATGATTTAAATTTAATAATATAGTCGATTAAGCTATTCACATAAATTGACACACTAGTGAAATAAGGCTACTTAAAAAAAAGTTTAGATATTTATACCAGTGAGATCGACTGTCGATGATTTAACATCAATTCCCAAGATCCCATGATGGTTTTTTTTTAACAAAAGTGCTACTTTAATTGCGCTGCTTGCAGCTCTTCCAAGTCCATGAATGAAGAATTCAGTCTTATCTGAATCAAATAACTTTTCACATTTCCTCAACAGTCCCTGAAGAACAAACAAAGTAATAAGTAATGATTAGAACGTACAGGCGATAATGCGAAGAAATTTAAATACAATATTATGACACTTGGCATTTCTTAGGTTATATTTGGATAAATTTGTTTACCTTTATATTATTCGACTTCCCGGTCGCATAAATGTCGTTACTGCGGTGAGGTAAAGGAAAAGCTGACTGTTTCTTCGTGATGACGCGATTTGAAGTCAAGGCCGATTCACTTCTCACTTCTTTAAGAAAAATCGTCTCCGAGCGACTTGGTTCTAAATTCGCATAATTTGTTACTTCCATTATAAAATTTGCGCACACTTATATATATATGTATATAGGCTGGAGCGCAGCACGATCCGAATTCCGAACGCGAAACTCTCATTGACTGGAATAAATTATTGATTTTGTGTCCTTTTCTTACCAACAAGAATTGTATAGTATCTATACCGGCATGGAAAGAGAAAGATGTTCGATTCGAGCACAAACACACCCTCTGGGTGCTCTGGCACTCTCCGGAATGCTCTTCGAGTTCGCAATTCGCATTCGATTCTCTCCGTTGCGTTTGTGGCAGCTGCCACCGCTAGGAGGCCAGCAGTGCGAGGGGGGGGTGTTACCAGTGTATGTACCGTATGTACCACGGAGATGTACTATTCGTCATGTTACGTCCCCCTGTCGGCGGAATTGGAACTTGCCTAACGGGGGTGCACGTACGTTTGATTGCGTTTGTATTGAGGGTATTGAGTGAATGCAAATCTGTATATTCCAACGATTCCAACTTCCAACGTACGTGTATGTAGTGAATGTACCCCCGTTAGGCAAGTTCCAATTCCGCCGACAGGGGGACGTAACATGACGAATACATACATACACATATTAGCCAATGATCGCCACTCTGTACGCGCGGATTTTAAAAATTAAAAAAAAACAAATTGAAAATTTAACGAAATACGGATTAGAATATTATGAAAATTAATAAAAGTTGCGTATTTATCAATAATGAAGAGCAACGTGCTTGCAAATAAGATAATAGTTTTTTATGAGGAGTATTTTTGAGAGGAAGCTGATTTTTTACAAATCAAAAGTTCGAATTGATTTACTATGGAAAGATTTTACTGTAAATTATCCATTAGGATTTTGCGAATGAAATTAATAATATAATGTACATTTTGAATAAGTAAAACAAGTAAAAATTGTATTTAAGATAATCATCAAGTACATTCTCTAAACATTTTCTCAAGTATACACATAGTAATAATTTATAAAAACTACTTTCTTTACAATATATCACAAGATAGCTTAGCTGATAATCTTAGGTAAACATTGCACCATAACTTGCTGCTATTCTTTATCCACTGACACTTAATTATGTAGTTGTAATACGTACACGTTAAACATTTACATTTAGCTAATACTAATGTGTGGGCATTCTCCTAAACCAGAATCTTGCCCTAAAGTCATCACTGCAGGTTAAAAATGCTGGTGCTGTCGGTGAATGAACAATTAATCTCACAGGTCCATTATGCCCTAACGAGAGAAGTTGTTTCCTTGAAGCGTTTCTGGAATTCCATGTACAGAGCGATGTAGTTGCTTCATCTGGGAACATCACATAATCTTCGGTATGGTTGAAAATCGCTTGAGCTTTGTGTTCCTGTTTGCCTGTAAAATTAATTATAGCAGGTTTATAATTGAAAAACTGAATATTATAAAACATAATCATGATTTAATGATTTAAATACAATTTTTTGTTTTTATCAACTATTACCTGTTGTGCCAGCCCCAGTGTACGCAATAAGACACCTACTTGTTGACAGTTCCCACAGTTTTATTAATGAATCTTTTCCTGATGATAGAAGGTACTGAAAGGCAAAAAAATTATTATTATCACTATTCAATCAATATACTTTAATTGCAGTAAATTTCACATACAATTCATCTTACCTTTCCATTTCTTGTGAAAGTCACCGAACACACTTCATATCCATCATGTGCTTTTACAAAAGTATTTATGCATTTATTTGAAACACCATCCCATAATTTAATACTTCCATCTTTACCAGCAGTTGCATAGGTCTTCGCATCTGGTGAATATTTTATGCTGGTAATTCCGGAAGAATGTTGATGACTCGCAATGCTGCATACGAAACACTGAGCTGTATTCACGTCGTACAGACGTACTACAGGTTGGTTTGTACCAACCA